>JAVQJD010073633.1:0-21950 GCA_036023655.1 Nannoperca australis | reverse complement strand
TGTGTGTGTGTGTGTGTGTGTGTGTGTGTGTCACTAGCTGCCAGAGGCACCCCAGCAGGAATCTCTGCAGTCAAATGATTTCACATTCCCTTTTCTCCTTGGCTGCCTGTGCTGCCATTTACAAAGAGCACCAACAGAGGACGGTCATATGTGCTTAGAACACACACACTCACACACACACACACATACACACACATTACATGCGCAAACCTCACTCATACACATGTGCAGTGTCAAAGGCATAATATACACAGGCATAGTTGTCTTTGATTGTATTGTTACAAGCCCTGTGGCAATCAGTGTAAGGTTTCATGAATAAACAGATGAAATTAAGCCATGTCCAGATACGGTCACAAAATAATAGTAAAAATAATAACTTTTATCATAATTACAAATCATCTGTCAAAAGTCAGGATTGTTGGCTCCCTTATCCAACATGAGCATCCAATATGTGAGCCTATAAAACTTTATATCTCTTCGTAACACCTTTAGCTGTTTGTTTAAATAGTTCAACCTCTTTCATTAGGACCTCTGTATTTCACCACAGCACACGCACACATGCGCACGCCTACACACACACAGGTGCACACACAGCATCAAAAAGGCACCTCTCCTTTGGTCTCTGTCTCATGAGAAAGCCTGAAAGTCAAGTGTTGGGAGATACTAAAACAGGAGAAGAGGAGCAAGAAGATCAAAATTACCAGAGTAGCAGCAAAGCTGGGGGCGCAAAGCCTCGATGTGTTTCCCCTTTTCTCCCTCTCACTCTTCCCCTCTCATCTGACGCCACATGAAGCCTGGCGCAGGTAACTGCAATTTTTAATGATGCCATTTGCCTAATGCCTTCTTGTGGTTGTCAATCTATCTCACATTATGCCTCATCTTGCCTGTCTTACTGTATCGCCCGCACCCCTTGACTCCAGCACACCAAAGAGCAAAGCGCCTCGCCTGAAACATCGCTGCAGCGGCCCCATTAGGAGCATCCTCCAGACTAATTGGTGGGAGACGCCACGTAAAAGACAAGGAGGAAACAACAACAAGCAACAACAAAAACAGGGGAGAAGAGGACGGTGATGGGCATATCTTTTATCCTGCCTCTTCTACAACTTCCCCTTTCTGCTGATCCGGGAGGTTCCACCAGGGCACAAATTGGGATGAGGGAGGGAGTCAGAGGGGAAAACCTGTTAAGCCATAAGTTGACAGCTCATGTTCAAGATCTCTCTGTAGCTTTCTCTTAGTCTCTCTTTCTGTCAATGTACTGTATCTGTCCTTGTCAATCTTCTCTGTACCCTCACACTTTGTCTTAACTCCTCTCCATCTATCTATCTATCTATCTGCTTTGGACTCTCTATCACCATTTCTTCCTCATCACATCCCTCTAAGGTGTCTACTCTCAAACATGCTGTCTGTTGCCTCATGTCTACCTCTTACTTGATTCACAATGCTGGAACAAGTCAGCTGACAGCGTCATAGCTTTCTATAAAAGAGGAAGATAATTGGTGATACTATACCACGCATGGATCTGTCTGCCTGTCTGACAACACATGCAGTTATGACACATGTATCCAAATATTGCCACACAAGCATGTTCAGCTTTTCTTTAGTGCAATGTTAGCATTGTTTGTCTGTCAAAATGGAGAAACACAGAAGGCCACCTGCTCTTATGTCAAAGAGGAAACAGATTTATGGTGAGAGCATACAGGTGTGATTTAGCAGCTGCACACCTGCGTGAGCAGGTAGTGTATGCAAAGTTATAGACATGCATAGCAAACGCATACAAACTAACTTATCTTATTTCTGATCCCACAAATATACGCATATACATGCAAAGCCTTTGTTTCTACCATACACAAACTCAGGATGGCTGTGTGCAACTATACACACTCTTGAAAACATGCACACTCATGACTTTCTACCACAAACACACACGTACACACCTTTCATCTACACCACACCGGCAAACACTTACACGTCTCCAGCACACATATCCTAACAGAGGCTTTTATGACAGGCCCGGGTGACATGCAGTCCGCTGGATGAATAGTTTGATAGCCCCGGGCGGGCCAGGGGAAAGGATAGGCCGTAAATAGGATTGAAGTTTAAATGGAATAATGCGGCCTGGAAAAGAGCTAGGGCCTGGAGTGGGGGCAAACCCAAAGGTAACACAGAGGTGACAAGTTCGCATGGAGAGCGACTGAAGCAATAATACGAGGTTTTTTTGGATGGATGGAAGTGAAAAGAAAGAGGTGTTTGAGACAAAGTTAGAATATGATATAATGGTACAGTCAGGAGTGCAGATGAGGGATATTGGTATAACTAATGCATTTGATAGTTTTCACTTTCATTCACAACTAATATATTTTTTCAATTTGAGCATATAGGGACCGCTATAGAAGACATACATGGGAAGAGATACGGACAAAGAAAAATAACTAACGTTTTTTGAAAGAGGGAAGAAAGGTCGTCCTTTGGAACTGATGAGTGGACAGCCTGGTGTTCGAGTATGGGGGTGATCCCAGTAGGCCCACATTAAGAACAGAGCACTGCCTTCGTTACGAGTCATTAGACAGCCTTAAAGCTGATGGCATGGGCAGGGAGAAGATTAATAAGTATCCAACAAGAAGGCCATTTGCAGGATGTCTGTGCAACATTTGCATGCATTATGCTGTATACTTGACCAAACAATCAACTGAATATCACCTATGACTTCACTAATCGTAGTATGTGCTTCTTTATTATGTGCCTTGCATTGGATGGATGCATGGATGTTTGAAAAACACAAGACAATTACTAATGATGGGTGCAGTGTAACCAGGTGTGGTGATAAAACATGGGCAACACAATACTGTGCAATCCCTGAATGAATGTTGGATAATTGCTGCTTCTGTTTATTTTCTTCAAAATAGTGTTTTACAACAAATCCTTTATAGTACTTCATTGAAATAATCATCAGCTTTTTTGCAGTAATGCAAAGGTGGGAGTTGGAAATTGGTGTGTTTTGGATATTTTTTCTTTTGCATGACTTTAAACACAGCTTGAAACTGACAACCAAAATGAATTGCAATTAAAATGTTCCATAAAATATAAACACAGGCCTTTGCATGTAAACTCACTAATCTAGATCTCCCCCCTCTTTCCCCCTGCCCTCTCTCCTACTTACATCAATAAATAGCAAGCATAAAAACCATTATGGGTGCTCCCCCTACGACTGCAGCTTGGGATAAGCTTCACAGTAAATTAGCTACAATTAGCACTGCAGCAGACATCGACAAGACCATCCCCCGAATGCTATTAAATGCCCACCCAATCATATCTGAGTTAGTACAGTCCACTGGATCATTTCTCAAATCAATGATCTCAGTAAGTGCTTGGTAAAAAGGCCTCCTATGCCTGATCAGCTGGATGTGGACAATTAGATTGGAGTTAGGGGACAGCCTTGATTAGCTTTTAGCTCCAGGGCAATGCAAGTCATTTATTATGCTATGCTGCACTACACCACCTTAGTGCCCAGTGACAGCAGCAACTTAAACTTCATGGCATGCAGGTGAAATATTTTTTTATTTAAGTGGTTAGTTTACTTTGAGAATCTCCAAAAGGGACATTTTTTATCCCTTCTTGTAGTGTAGCTGTTCTGTTCTTCTTGTAGAGTATACTTGGTTTTTAACTGTAGTGTGTTTATGGCAGAGCTGTCAAATTGATGCTACAGAAACAAACAAGGCAAAATTTAACCTGAAATGTCTAGGTCATGCAACAGTTTCAGGCAATATAAAAAGCAATGCAACTTTGGCAATTTTGCCATCAATTAGGACCAACCTCTCTTTTCATTTTACCTTTGTTTCACCAAGTGTACTGTCTGCCACGAATGTATTGTTAAAGTAATGGTGTCGTGAGCTTAATTCTTTCACTGTTATGTTGAAAATTCTGTCTTCCTCTCTTTGTGTTTTCCGTCAAAGTCGTCTTAACAAGAGGCACCTGTTTTTCACAGTAGAATTATTCCCTTACTACTTCTGTGTTTAATTACAGTAATGTACTGTGCTCAAACAGCACACGTATATTTTTTTTTAAAGTGAGAAAATGTTATCACATCACTCGTGTATTGCAGGGTGACGTCTCTACAGAATAACAATGTGCATTCAGGCTCTAACCTGCACTATGCTCACTCACCCATGCCACCCAATGCCACCCACTGCTACCAGGTAACAGTTCTGGTGCCCAAGCAGCATCAGCCAGTCCTCACCTCCATGAAATTAAGCATAAAACTTTAATAGAGGCAGATTAGGTCTTAAAACCAGACTAATGTAGCATGAAATGCTGCGGCCATGCTCTAGCGATCAGAAGCTCAGAGAGCTGACCTATTTTATACCGGCTGCACCCGAAGTCTCTTGGTTTTTGATGCAACAGACAGACACATATTCATATATGCACACAGGAATGTACAGTTAATATTATCTAATATGTATCTTTCATAAACATAAACAGGAAATGATTATTTATTTGTCAGGAGAGGAGAGGTATCAGTTTGACAAATCTTTACAGTTTTACATAAACATGTGCAATGACCTCACTCAAACATATATACATTTTAAGAAATTACAAAGAAACATCACATTGTCCAAGGAGCTGGGTCATGTGCCCCCCCACCTCCGTTTTTGGATTATGGATAACATTTCCCACATAGAGGTCAATAAGAAAGTTTGTAATTGGAAATCAATTAGTTTTAGGATTAACAATATATGTTTTCAGCATTGGAATGTTTGTAAATCAACCGTCTGCTTTATTGGATTAACTCAAATGAATTGGAAAAAACTCCAGATGCTCTAAAGGGGAATATTTCAACTGAAAAAGGTCATAGGTTATCGATTTGGATGTTTTTATTTGTCAAGTGGATGTTTACTATGTTTCACTTTAGAGAGCGGAGTCTGCCCTGTGAAGGGAAACTGAACAAAGACAGATAGGCAGTGAAGCAGACAACAGCACTTTCGGATGTTGCTGTTTATGCTCCCCATCACACACCAAACACACACATGCACACATAAATGGTATGCACGTCTTGTTGGCACACACACACACACACACACACGTGCAGTGACACAGACGCACACACACACACACACACACACACACCCTGAGCAGTAGACAGCAGGGCCCTGTCTCCGATCACGGCGGAGCATGGATCTGCAGCGTGGTGAGAGCAAACGATTTGAGGCATATGTCAAGTCCTTGTGGATTCAAAACAAAGCACTGTCAAGAACGCTCTGCTTTGGCTGGGCAGCCTGCTCCCTGCTCTGCTGTGCTCTGCATGCGGCGGGCGATACAATCCTCCAAGTCCAAGACGAAACCCATCATCATCCTTTCACATTGTTCTGTTCTTTGCCCCTACAGACTGCTGTAGACTCCGTGTGTGCTGCCCCCGTCTGAGCGGCTGCCGCAGATTTGCCTGCGAGGCTAGAGAGGGGGCCACGACACCCAGGAGACTGAGTCCATTCACATTACCCACTGTGGGAGAAGCTGCGTGGCGGGCCAGAGACGGGGGGAGAGGGAGGGTAGGAGAGAGGAAGATGAGGAGGACATGGAGGAACAAAATAAAAGGAAAGTGCGTGTTTGTACGTGTGAAGAAAGACGTATAGAACTTGCTGAGGTACAAACACTGTGAAGGGTTCAAGAACTTAAGATCTTAAGTCTGAAAATGTTCTCTGATGCAAACATGCCGGATATGCTACTGAAAACTTGAGTATTTTAATCAGAAGCAAACAGAACACTAACAAAAGTGTATGTTATTCTTGCTGAGTTTCAGATGACAAGAATGATACCACTCTCATGTAGGCCTATATGCAGCTACAGCACCTATAAGATTGCTTTTAAACATGTTATCTAGCTTATGTGACTACTTCTTGTTGATTAATAATTTCCATTCTAAGCTAAGCTAAGTGGCTGCTGGACAGCTTCATATTTATTAAACCTTACAAGCATTATTTCATGTATCAGGGTAAAGAGTGCCTCCTTTTCTGTTTTACATCCCCTCTATCTGAATTATATTCACATAGTTTAAAATAACCTTAATAGTATATAATTATTACAAGCAAGTAATATGGAAAACATAACATATAAAGGGGATAAAAATGTAATTTATGGTGCAATTAGAGGCTACCAAAAATATTATGGATTAAGAGATGCAGCCTCCACTAATGGCATTTTCTGTCTGTTTGGATTATAATGACAGTGGGCTGCTTAAATTAAAGAGCCCTCTAATAAAAGGGAATTCAATAATCTCTAATTGCAGTATCATAATAGTCTTAAACGTCTAATTCAATTATCAACACAAGTGGTGTAAAAAGTGATGTGGAAAGGGGGGGGAAGAAATCTTATTGAACATGCAGTGCCATGTCAAATGAGTATCCCCATTATTCAGAGACAGAAAGTATTTCCAGCCTGCCCCTGTTAAAAAAACGAAATGGTAAAAGAAAAGCCTTTTTTGTCCTGTTTGCTCCAGGGCAGTGTTAGACTCTAGAGTTTGCCTTGTATGTAGCTTGCTAACCTCAATAATCGTAATCCAGCATAAGCAAATAAGCTGTTTCTCTATACAAAACCAAAGATATTAGTCGCCATTATTTCCCTTATGAATACAAATACGTCCATGTGTATTTGTTTTTATCTGTTGCTCAATTTTCCACTGGTATGAACAGATAACAATAGAATGTTATATCTATTAGAACTAGAACCCTGACAGACATGATGCATCGGGAGGGAGTACAAAGGGATATGGAGCGTGTAAATATAAAGAATTTTAAGGAAACAATATTAATAAATTAAATAATAAAAGTATTTTCATTATAATAAATTAAAAATAATAAATGTCTTATTGTAGGACTGAAATAAAATATGTGAATAAGATTAAAAAAGCCTGAAAAGGAGAAAATTATTCACTGTTATGGCCATTCCTCATTTCCCTCTTACCCCCCAAAACATGATGGATGGTTTTTCTTTGCACCCCACAGGGAGATATATAATGGAGTTAAAACAGGGATTGTTGAGTTCCATATAGACCTTTTCGCAAGACCCTAGAAAATGACTCTCATAATCCTTCACAGCAGGCAGGAAGGATCCACTCAGTATGGACTTGTCGCTCCCTGAACCAATATGGCTTCTCAGACTTTCTGTGTTTATTTATCAGTCTGTAGTTTCCAGCAGACTTATAAATGAGGTTCCAGTATTCATGTTTGTCAGGCAGATGTATGCACACACACACACACACACACACACACACACACACGGATGACACAGAAACATGCATGCAGACATTTTGTCCACCATCCAAACCCACTTCACACATACCCCCCCCCCCAAACATGCTGCTAATGGTATTCATCTTCCTTGGTCTTTAGTATGTAAAACTGATATGATAGATGATCATAGGAGACACAGAACAGGCTGAAACGCAGTGGTTGTGGTAATACACTACGCCCGGTTCACAACAGAGTCGACCCAAGGCCCCGGCTAACGACTCCTTGCCAAGTAAATGATGATAAACCCCAGCTCTCCTTCCACCAGTGAGTGCGCATTACCTAATGATGTTCAATGGCAGTGGTGAGCGGTAAAGACAACAAATATATTATACCAATGCATCTTAAATGGGCATCCCTAAGGAAACCCATCTGAATTGTAAATTCATGCACAGGCCTCATTTTTCAAGGGTAAAATTACAAACAACTGTGTACTTAATGTGCAATGTTTTTTGCATTTTTACATCTTTATAAGCACTTACTGGGGTGTGTATGTATTTATTTATATGAAATGTGCCGCATTTACCCATTGTCAGAAATGGACTAGGTTTAGATTGATGTTTTTATGCAATAGCATGCCACAGGTCAAACTTCTAACAGTTTGTAACCACGAAGTCTGAGAAAAGCAGAGAAATTAAAATGTTGAGCTCATTTGTAATGAATAAATCTTAATATATTCAGGCTTTACAACTGTCACACTCTAAATCCTCCACTAAGGAAATCTTTCATTCACGGCTGTGCCTCAAATTGGAGCAGCAACTTCCTTTTTATTATTTTTCCATTCTTCCATATAATGTTTAACAACTAACTTCAGTTTTGCCATGCCTTTACAATTCAGCAGCCTGTGGTTCTGGTATAAATCCACTTTCTTAGAATCAAAAGTTTAATCAGGATCCATTACAGTGTATTCGGGGGATTTTAAAGACAACTTGTACACTCAGGTGGCCACAAAGACCCTTTATATAGAAAGGCTAGGCTATTCGCCGGAACCAGAGACGTCCTTTAGCTTCAATATGAAAGAATAGCTGGCATCAGGTCCATTACTTAGAAATCAAGCTGCCTTTGAGAGACACAAATTGCAGGGGATGGCAGGCCAGGCAGCGAATGAATGCTGGCTGGACTTGAAATGATTGTGATGGATACCTGGCAGCTGCTTTGGTGCTGAGACAGGTAGAGCCTCTTGGATGGAAAGGAGTGGGAAGGTAGGGAGACGAAAAACAAGCATCCAAAAAGTGGAACGTGATCTGATAATCCTGGAAAAGACTTGGGCCCGGTGACATCTGGGCCAAGGGCCTTTCAGCAGCTCCAATTTAAACTGCCTGGACCAGCATGTCTCCTGGGAGGGCTGGAATGGAGCATAAGCACACAAGCACATAGACCACACACACACACACACACACACACAGCACACCTACATGATAAGTGCACCTACACACATGGCAATACAGACCAGAGAAAAGATAAACCCAACAAGACTCCCATAACTGTCCACATTTGAGTCAATTATGTTACAGTAAAAGTGTGTATTCATATGTTTAAATGTAAATAATAAGTGTGAGGAAACTTTTATTTATTTAAATCTAAACATTCAAAGGTTCATAGACATACAGTATGCTTTTTTATTGGTACAACACATTTATCAAACTACAACACCTGAAATAATTTCCCCTGAGCATCTTCCTTCTCTTGTAAGAATATTCAGACAGACTGCTGAGTCGCTGAACTCTGATCATTCAGAAGCTGATACAGATCTTCACTCACTTACCTCAGAACGAGGAAAAAGAGAGAAAAAGACACAGAGAGAAAAAGAGAAATGTTTGATTCCCTCTGGGCCCCGACATACTCACTGTGTTCTATGGGATTGTGGATAAAAGCATCCAACAAAGGGCATGTACATCTGCTCTGTGAGTCAAATTTGAGAGAGATTGAACCTATTCTATTTCTGAAATCATGAACTGTGGGTTGTCTGGGTGGGTGTAGCACTGAGAGCCTCTAATGGGGAGGTTTAAGTGCATCTCACACACATACACACACATTGCCTCGTGGCTTAGCAGTCAAACACTGAAAAATAGCTTAGTAAATAAAAGAGAGCTGCCAGGGCTGCACAAGAAAGATAAACTTGATAAAACTTGTCAACATCTTACAAGAGCCTTCTTAAAATGAATGAATCAATGAAATCAATGACTGTGTCCATTTAATCTGAAATGATACAGCATGCATTCAAAAATACTACAAACACATCATTTGTATATAAAGGAATGGTTTGACATTTTGGAAAAGTATATGTTTTCATTAGCTTAGCTTAGCTTAGCTCAGGCGAGAGAGCTGCTCTAGGTAGTTACTGTGCCTAGCCTATGGTCGCTAAGAAATATTTCCAGCACATTACTCAGATATTGTGCTTTTTGTATTGCAGGTTTGACAAATAGACATGAGAGAGCTATCAATTTAACTCTCGCCAAGAAAGTGAACAAGCACTTTTCCCAGCTACACTTAGCAAAACATATTGGTATGGTCCTTTAAATTCATAGATACAAATGTATTTTAGATACCACTTCTGGCTGAGAAATAAAGCAGATTATGAAATCTAACAGAACACAATATCATTGCACTTCCAGTTATGACACATAAACACATTCACCTGTTCATCTCTCCCTCAGTCCCTCATGTTGAATGTGTGTCTCAGTGCTACCAATGGCATTTCAACAAGGGGATGAATTGTTTTGTGGCTTTTACCCACCTTGAAAGTGCTGAACATCGCCCATCTGACACATGAAATAACACATAAGCACTCAAAGCCATGCACTGTACTTTTTATGATTCCCCTAGTTGAAGGTATGTCAAAGCACAACTGAGGGGCTAGCTGCTAGCATGTCACCAGAGTGGACATAACCTGTCACACACACACCCACACACACATACACATACAGAGAATGATGCCTAGGCTAATGCCCTTTCTGCTTCTATCTGGAGACAAAGACCTCTACAGTGAGGAAGAGGTTTGAATCTTTCTGTCATCTTTGTCGCTTGGAAGGAATTTGCTGGGGCTCAGAAACAGTTTGGCCTGTGTAAAATGTCTCTTTTCCTATTGGTTATAACATGTATTTCACGAAAATATCAAGGTATCACAGGAAGTGAATTTATTTACGCACAGTTTTCGAACATACATCATTAGGTTATGATGATGTAATCCTCCAGTGAATAATTGTAATTACCCATGTCAAGATATAACATGAAATAAAAGCCTTCCAAAGTCAGAGGTCTGTGTACTCTAAGATGCCGCAGGTAAAACTAGTAAACAACATCAAGTGAAGGGTAAACAAAGGGTTAATGAGAAGACCCCCATGGCCACCAGTTTCCATGCCAACATTAAATCCCTCCACCCCCTGAAACATCCCCAGATGATGTCATGTTGCTCCATCTATGTTTCCATCAATCTTTCTATAACTTCCATCTTATTTGCATCTCAATCTCTCCCCTTCTTCTTCTTATTTGGATGGCACCAGACCTCAGTTGTCTCGACCCCTTTTACCCAGCCCTTGTGGCCCTTGGGTCTCCTCTACAGCTCTGCACGGCCCCTTCACACCAGTCAGCTGGCAGCCATCTGTCTGTTCATCCGTCTCTGTGCCCTGCTCATTTGGCCACTCAGTAGGACTGTGTTGATTCTCCATTGCTGGTGAGCTCTTCTTATCAGACCCATGCGGAGGGCCTAATTAGTCGGTGGGCTTTTGGAAGTGCCTGGCGGGTCCTGGAGCAGCCTGACATACGCCAGAGTTAGGGTTAAGAGGTGGCCAGCAGGGCCTAAGAGGTGGTCCACTCGATCCCTCCAGCAAAGCAAAATGGGAATAGAGCAGACTGAAATGGGGAGCATGAATATTCCAATGTTTGATAATGAAAGACAGTGGTGTCAAAAGAGTTTCTTTTTGTTGGTCCAATATTATCATTGTTATAGTTTTTTTTTCTATTTGTTCACTGTGCTGTAATTGGCAGCTGACATTGTCAGCAGCTCAGAGAACAGGTTTCATTGCCCCGGAGATAATCCAGCATATTGGAAATTTGTTGTCAAATGTTGAAAATATGAAATATGAAAAAAAATTACTTTTTCTGTTCATTGACATCTTGCTTTTGCTCTTTGAAGCATGCAAGATCTTTGAAACACCAACATGTTAAATGTGTTTTTATGCAGCTAAATTCTTTTAGAATCAGAGTATCTGTGTGTCCGTCTGTGAGTCAAGAATTTTAGTTCTGATTGAGTCAGTAGGTTTTATCATCGGGTGTAATCGGCTACATACAGTACCTCTGATTTAACATGATACAGGTAGAGCAAAAAGATTTGTGCCTGGAAGAGAGAATGGAGTGTTTTGGAGTGTTTTTTCCGGGACAGTAGAATTTGTCTGGAAAGTCAGGTGTCATGGTTGATTTTGAGTTCACAAATTGGAGTTGCAATGTCTATAATAGCAACTTAACCTTAATCAAAATGTTTCTTTTGCACATTTTTATGTCAAAACTGAAAACCCATAAAAACAGTTGAACAGAGGCCTAAATCAAGGGGCCAGTGCTATGAAGTCAAAGGTCATGAGCTTGGATGGTTGTACATGATGGAACAAAGACAGCCAACAAGAATAATCATATTTTATACACATACAAAAACACACACACACTTTTAACCTGAACTCTGTTCAATCGACAGAAGAGAGGTACAAAGCTAGTGGGAGAAGGGATGGAAATAATAGAAGGGGTTGGGTTGGGTTGGGAATATAATGAAGGAGCAATTATAAAGAGGGGAGGAGGAATTAGGAGCAAGAGAAGAAGACAAGAGATTTCAAGAGGGTTCAAAAGGAGGAGAGGAAGGGAGGAGGAGGCAGGGAATGAAGACCTCACTCAAACAATTAGGTCACTTTAGTGAAGTGTTATGTGGAAAGGGGTTTTGGGGTCACGTTGTGTGCAACGGCGGGCGTGTGTTCATACATCTTTGTGTGTGTGTGTGTGTGTGTGTGTGTGTGTGTATGAATTATTGACATTACAAGGATATGGAGGTTTTTTACAAGCCCCCCCCCCCACACACACACACACACATTCCTTCCATTCTCCTCTCATCAGGTCACATCCCAGCCTCTGAATGAGACAACCCACACATCCAAAACAACCAACCACACCTCTAATATAATGTGGGCATAGCCAATCACAGACTGTAGCACTCCATTACTTTACTTACCTTTAAAAAATAAATTCAGTGTGTCTGTGCATTATTATTTTTCTTTTCTTTTTTTTACAAAGAGGGTGCCGATTTGTACCTCCTCCCATCATCACATTTCAGATCATTTTTTTAAACAGGTTTTGACACAAATCCAACAACATCATCATTAGCCTTAAACAATCATACTCTGTTTGGACAGGATTCTGACAGGCAATGTCAGCAGACTTGATGGAAAATGATTACCGTGATAAAACTATTAAAAAGTTGTTTGTATTTACAGTAGATAGATGGATTGATTAAACTGATAAAAGGTAGTACATTCCATCAAGGTCCATTGATTTTTATCATAAAATGCATGAAAGTCATCAGTGAAAATGATATTGCTTCTATGGGGCACTGACAGTATGTAGTGATCTGAAACACCCCAGATATGACAATCAACCATTTCATTATGCCTGATGAAGTACATGATGACGTCAAGGTGATGATGATGCTCGTTATCCACGTACAGCTCATGTCAGCTCTAACTCATTCAGTTATGTTGTTATTGTGCTGCAAACAAAGAAGACCTGGTATCCTTAGGCAAGGTGCGTAGGAGCACCTAAGTGGCACTGTGTGTATTTGCCATACATTAGAAGGCCTCTGAGCCTTGACAAATTATTAGCTACACACACACACACACACACACACAGACACACACACACACACACACATAGGTAAACAGACTTCCTCCTTCGTCTCAGCCGGTCAGAACTGTGTTTGGCTTCCCTGTGACAGAGCCCAGGGTGAAATACAACACTGGTGAGGTAAATTAAAGAGATGAATGTGTGCTCTTTGGCTCACTCAGTGACTTTCCCGTCTCGCCGCCACCATTCATGTGGCTTCAGGTGTGTTTGTTCATGCAACGAGGTCGTCCAATTAGCCCTCTCTCTCTCTCTCTCTCTCTCTCTCTCTCTCTCTCTCTCTCTCTCTTTCTTTCTCTCTCACTCTCTCTATCTCTGCATCTGCTTCCATCTCTCTCCCACTTCCTCTCCCTCTCTTCTCCCAGGGCCCCGTGGGCAGGTGATTATCAGAGACCAGTTCTTCATCCAATTCCAGAGATTTGAAATGAAAGATGACTGTGGCTATCAAGTTATAAGTGATTCCTTCATCTTGTGAACAAGGGGTGGTTGTTTTATAGGGACTTTGTGCATTTGCGTTAGTGGTGACGGAATGATGTCACTGGAGATGCTCTAGGGTGAAGGTGCCCATCAGTATATCCAGGAGCTTTTTGTGTTATAGCATGGCAGTCTCAACAATTGCAGTAAATTGGAGTAGTTTATATTTTGGGGGTGAGGCTTTGTTATTGTGTTGCAAAATCAGCACATACATACACCTGGGCTCAAGGCAATTGTCCTAGACTTTACTCATCCTCAACACCCTCTTTTCTCCAATCTTTTCCTTTGCACTGTGTAAAAGTTTGGTTCTTCAGATGTTGAAAGATAAAAGAGTTACGGCGATAGCAAGCTTTAAAGAGACTTGGTAGATTTTACCTGAGGAATGAAAAGATTTCTCACACCTCAGCTTTGGAAGCTGCAGCTACAAGAAGGACACGCGGGCACCATGCTGGCGAGGTGGGGATTGATTTGAAGGGAACATCTCCCTTTCAAGCTTTCTTCCACAAACACATGCAAACACACACACACGCGCACACACACACACTCAGAATTTCTCGCTTCACACATGTACACACTTACAATAATCATTCAGCAGAGACATGTGCAGGTGGCTCAGGAGAGGAGGCAGAGGAGAGAGTCAAAAGCCTGACTTAAATGAGAGAGAATGACCGCTGGCGCTGCTGTATGGTGTCGAGGTTTGACAGCAGCCTGAACAGAGGCCACTCTGACTAATTGGGCTAATTTGGCAGCAAGGGAAGAAAAGGCGTCTCAAAGGACTAAGTGGCTACTCTTTTCATCATCTCTCTCGCCTCATCTGAACCCACTCACACTCTCACCAACTCTCCTTCTTTTTCCCGCTCCCTGGCTTGTTCGGTTGCTCTCTATTTCACTTTCTCTTTATCTCGCTTCAATAACCGCCCCTCATCTTCCAATCAAGGGATAGTCGAGCCATCTGAAGTTACCTGACTGTCAAAGCTGTCCCTATCTATCTCACAGATGTATAAGGAAACGCTACTCCCAGGCGCATTAGTGTGGGCCTGCAGTTAGGATATACAGCTTGCAGTAGTTCGTCTAGCTTTGTGCTTATTTATCCTCCTCTGTTTTTTATATATCTTTTTTTTTACTCCAAAACAAAGCTGCCAGCATGCCCTGTAAGCTTGGTGTTGAGTGAAAGATTAGCATGGCCAAGCCATCTAGTGAAACATGATACAATACAAAAACACACACAGATACAACCACACACCCTCCTGGAAAGCAGCACCAAGTCGGAGTACATGCCAAGGAAAAGATAATCTGCTTTGTGAAGGTTCCTCAAGGCAGAGCAAAGACAATTCTCCTCCAATATCAATAAAACATACAGGCCATACATTACAGGGCCATGTTCAGTGATGGTGGTTGTGGTACTCTGAATTTAATTCTTCTGGGTTTTGATAGGGAGGATTCATATTATTTTGCTCCTCACTCTGGAGATGAATGATAGTCCATGTGACATGTTTCCAGAACACTCTTCTTCCTCCTGCCGTCCCTCTTCGTCCTCAGCCCTTGGCACTGGCAGACTCACTGGTCATCTGCACCAGTGGGATAAGGGGAAGAAGGGTGAGTCTGAGACACAACATATGTTATTCGCTTTTCCAATAGTGTGATGCCTCGCAGGGAAATTTGTGCTATCGCATTATGACACAGAAAATGAAAGAGGCTCCATTGTGCCCCAAGATGGAGTACAGACAGCCAGAAATAATATCTAGAATGTAGACATTGGGGGCTGGTGACAGCTGGACTGCATGGAGACATCAGAAACAATATATCTGACTTCAACTTCAAAAACAATCATACTAAAGATTGAGAACGATAAAAATAAAAAAACACCACACTTGCAGAAATATGTGTGTGTTTGTTTGGAGTCAAGGAGGGATGGGGAAAAAATTACAAATTGAGTTCCTTTGTTCTTCTTTGCTCTTCTGCGTCTGTCGCTTTGAATTTGTACATGGATAAAAGAAGAAATTACATATCAATAAGAGCTGAAGAATAATAGATGATGTAAGGTTTTGAGATAGGGCTGGAAAATGCCTGGGGCAGATATTCCCAGCCCCAGCCAGTCACAGTTTCTGGCAGATTGTCACTGTTTGCTATTCTTAGTGGTCGCTTCTTGAAAAGGCTAAGGAAGATTAGCCCACTTAACAAACAGACCTGGATCTGCAGGAGAACAAATTACTGCATTTAAAGCATTAATTGAAAGTACAGTCCATATACCAAACCAACAACAAACAAAAATAAATGTGTTTACTAAATACATCAAGCAAATATTCTCATGTGCTATTCTTTTGTACTTAATTCCTTGGTCATAAAAACAAGAGAAAGTTCAGAGTTGGAGAAAAAAAAATGGCAGCGTGCCCGTACAGTTTAAATTGTAAAGGCCTACTACAGCACCCATGTAATCCTTGTATTTATGCACATGTGCAATCACAGACATACGACATACATGTGCTACACGCAGGGATTTTTGTGGATAATCACTCATAATCACCCCTATTTGCAAAACATGGGGTGTGATGTATATATAACCTGAAATTATTCATGCTCATGTATCAGAAAGCTCGACACCCACATTGTGCATGTATGCTCATAGTAAGACTGAATTTACAACCACTTAAAACACATGAGGATTGCACATTGGGTTGTTGTGCGATCACTGAAGGTGCATTCACAGACTAATGGTCTGACTAACTAACAAACACACAGATAGACACATGCACAAGAAAGACAAAACATACAACTGTACAGATTTTTCTGACATGGTTATTTATGTATGTGTATAATATTTGAATACAACATACAGTGCCTACTTATATACTGTGATCTTCTAAGTGAAAGAAGATGCTCTAAAGGACCATTGAAGTCCTTTAAATAGCTCACCTGTCATTGTGTCATGGCACCTGGCAAATAAAGTTGGTATAAGTCAATTTTGTGATTTGGTAGCTGCTATAACTCAGATGCAACAGAGTATCTATATAGATGTAAGAGGAATAAATAGTGAGAAAAGTGGAATTGGATGAGCCTCAGAGACAAACAGTGAAATAACATGTTTGTACACTTGCTGCACTTGCAGCAGAGAAGGTCAGGCAGGACTGAGAGATACATGCATGCGCACAAACACACAAGTACAAGCACACAAGCACAAGAGGCTCAGCAACAACGCGGGTCATTTGCAGCGATCTCGGAGCTGTGCAGCCAGGGTTCTCGCAGCGGGGGATCTGTGGGGCCAGCGAGTCCTCGGTAACAGTGCTGTGCTGCCAAAAGCCTTTGTTTGGTGTCACAGCTCTGAATTTAGCAGAGTCAAAGATGTAGGAGAGGAAGGAAGGAGAGAGTGAGGAGGAGAACCAAAGAGAGAACAAACAGAGTGAAAGGAGCAGATTGGCTTCTGATAGCGAACTTATGGTGATAACACATAGGCGTAAATGAGTATTTGTAGTTGTAGTTCAGTATGATATTCTCTGGTTCCCTAGGTCATGATTCTAATGTTTTCTTTGGAAAATATAATAACTTTAGACTAATAGGTTGCTGTTATCAACACACACAGGAAAGTTCTCTCATTGTGTGATGCTGTTGATAAGTGATGTTGATATCTGCACATTATTGAGTCACAGGACATCCAAATCACACATAAATGTTAATATTATTTATAGAAAGTGACACAATAATTAGATATTGCTCAGTAACAAACAGATGTGATGTGTACAAAATTACTTTTTATAAAGAAGCTTTCCAAACAAAAAAGGCATGACAGTGGGAGGTGTCTCTTTTGCACTTGCCCGGGCTGAATTTGGCTGCCTGAGGACAAAAGTGGCTGTGCTGAAAAGATAAAAATGGGAAGATCAAGAGACAGAATTTGGCTGCAGCTCCTGCAAAGGAGGTACGACAACAGGAAAGGAAAAGGGGTGATGACACTGAGAGCAGAGCAAGCGACAACAGAAGTCCTTTGAGGATTATGATATATTTGACAGGATTTCAGTTCAGCAGTAACCCACACATGCACAGATAGCAACATACAATAATACAAATAAATGTCTTGTGGTCACAGATACACACATGCCAACACACCTTGTCTCCACCCCAGCTAACCACCCATCCTATCACTAGCCATCCATGACATCACCACTCCCACCTCTGCACCGTGAAATCATTAGTAAGAGATAATGACCCCGGAGTGTGTCAAGGCACGGCAGGCCTGCATAACCTAATACCACTAGCAACACACACACACACACACACACACACACACTCTCAGTGAAGGCTGCAGTCGGTCCGGCGCAGGCAGGTCTGGGTCACCCCCTCGCCTGTCTCTGCAGAGACGAAAGGGACAGATGTGATTGGCTGTGACAGATCTTTGACGTGTAATTGCTCTAATCACTCGACGGCTCACGACTGAACCCCCCCCGTCCATCCTCGTCTTCCCCACTCCCCCTGTTCGTTTGTTCGTCGGCGTGGTAACAACACCAGGGTGTGGGCGGGATAGCTCTTCTGAGTTGTCCAGCGATTATCAGGGCTTCACAGTTGACACATTTACTGAAACGTCTATAGGAAACGTAGTCTCCTGGGGTATGGCACTAAGAGTGCTCCCCACATTTTTTTACCCTCCGCCTTCCCCTGTCATTCTCTTTTCTTCTCCGTCCGTCTTCTTTTTACTCGTTACATCTTTCCTCCTCCTCTCTTTCAGTCTACCTGTCAAGTCTTGCTTCTTCCTCTCTGGTGACCTCTGGTGTCTCTCATCCACTGTGGCCAGGAGAAGCTACTCTAGATTCCACAAAGCACATTACACAACACCAAGTTAGCCTCCTTCTAAGGCTCCATATTGAGAGACAGCACATTTACACTGTTGTTTCCACTGGAGCTGGCAACATGAGGTATCTGACTCTCTCCTCCAGCCCTTTAAGAGATAAGAATGGAGATAGAAACGGTAAGAGAGAAAGAGAGACTCTGCCCGACATTGCAGAGAAGCAGGCCAGGAGAAGAGAGCAGGAGATGCACCAAGAAGAGGGGGGGCGGAGAAAGGGGGACGTCTAGATATCCAATCAGCCCCCCAATCCATGAACAGCCACCCCTACGCCCCCTCATGCCCACCCAGACCCACCCACCCTGGAATAAGAGTCCATCAATTAGGGCCAGTGGGTCCGCAGCCGTCCCTCAGCCTCCCCACCGCTCCACTGAGCTGCTGCTTAACCGGTGCAGAGGCGATGGAAGAGAAGAAGGAGGAGGAGAGGAGCTATAGGTAGGGCTCTTGCTGTCATCTCCACTCATAGGTAGCGCTGCATTCATGGCCCTTAATTATATGTGGGTTGTCAGAACTGGTAGAAAACCCGGCCAGTGAGTGAGAGAGAGTGATAGAGGGAGAGAGAGAGAGGGCCTGGGTCGTGAGAGAGTATAGTTAGTGAGATTGGCGAGAGTGGACGAGACAGAGATGACAGCCAGGCTACCCGTTCTGCAACAGCGACGAGTCCTCCATCCTATACCACCCACCCCCACCCACACCCCACTCCGGTGCCATTGTCCCTGGCTTGGCTGGCAGTTGACTGGGAAGGTGAGGTGGAGGCTCCCTGCTCTGTCTCGCTGGGTAATGATGGGATTGTCCGTCTCAGAGCCCAAAAAAAGAAATCGACATAATGCATCCCCATTTTATTTTATTTTTCTCTGATGATTTGCGTGTACTTAGTCACGCCCACTGCACACATAGTCTGGTTGTCTTCAGACAGGTCGCGTCAGGTAATATGTTGAACTTTTCCCGGTGTGTTATCACTTTATTGCTTCTAAAACACATAGCCGTTATCATGATTATTGTGTGTTAGTCTCTGCCTCGTTACATATACTACAACATACAGTGTCATTTCCAAATAAAGCATTCTTAGCTTGACACTAACATGGTGGCCAATCCGATGAACAAGCAATAGCAGGGTACTTAAAAAGAATATTAGCCTGAGTTACCAGGGAAAGACAGATAGCTATGATCATTTTAACAATACTCCTTTCTTTATTTAACCAAGAAAAACACTTCAGACATCAAACATTGCATTCTTTTTAAATATATAGTTAATTCATATTTTTACATTGATAAATAAATGCTCTTTTTTATTTCTAATTTTAAAAAAATTGTATGCTAAAGGTTGCATAGTCCTGGACAATTCCCAGTTCACAGTCAACAGTATTACCTTGAAATATTAGAGTAATAAGAAAGAGCTTGCACTTTCTTTGACATCCATTTCATGAGTGACAAGACTAATAAACAGGACATCCTGGTTAAGTGTTCCCAGGAAGTGAATTTATATCTGTGGTGATACGCATCTCAGGCACTCGCCTGTCTATAAGTGGATAATGCAAATAGGAAATGAACAGAGGCAGAAACCTAAATGCATATGTGCTTGTGTTTTTAAGCTGTGTTTCTAAGTCTGGACCCTTCAGGCTCAACCAAATAATCACAGAGTCCCCAAAATAAATGTATTCAAAATCAATAGTGTACCACACTGTATATTTATATCTCACACTCTTTCTGGTCTGAGGTCAACTACGATTGATACCACTCCTGTGTTTGTTAAATATGAAGCTACAGCCTATAGACCATAAGGTTAGCATAAAGACTGACAGTGGGATGAAATAGCTAGCCTGGCTTCGTTCAAAGGTAAAAGTAAACAAACTCACTCACTAATTATTTATCACGTTTGTTTAATCCATGTAGAAATCAAAGTAACAAACTCACTTAGTGAGCTTTAGAGGTTTATGAGTTTAGGAGCCAGACTAGCTGTTTCCTCCTGTTGTGCTGTCTTTATGCTAAGCTAAGCTAGGCTGGTGGTAGCTTCATATTTAGCGTAGATGAGAATGGTTTCAGTCCTCTGTATCTCTGCAAAATAACAAAAGAAACGCATTTCACTAGAGATCAAATTATTGCCGTAATAGTTTTTGAACAACAATAACTGTGTACAGTAAAAATAAATAAGTTATATGAAGCTTAAATATAGAATTATCTTTAGACACTGTAAGAATTAAGTGTTGTTGGAACAATGTGAGTGGTGACAATGACAGTTTATTATTTTTATTATAGGTGTGTCTGCTGGAGATTTTGATGGAAGTAGTTTTGACTAGAGAAACAAAAACAATGCAGCCCAGCAAGTTAATTCAAGGCAATACTTAACTTTGTCTGCACAATAGCCTGGCGTGCAAAACTAAGTTGAACTTAAGTCCCTCCCAAGAAAAAGTTAGAAAACCATGAATGCAAACCACATTAGTGTTTGGATCTGGTTCAGCAAACAGTTTGCCATGATTTGCCTCAGGTATGTTCAGTAAACACCACTAGATCCTATTGAGAGTGACGAGTGTAGTGATTCCACCTCAGAATAAATCTCAGTGCTCAGCCCGCGAGCCCAAACAACAGGCCCCATCAGGGCCTTCAGGGGCTTGGTCCCAAAACAAGGAGGAGAGCACCTGGGACCGCACTCTGTACCCTGACAGCTTATAACATCTACACACACACACACACACACACACATACCATGCTAACCACGGTCAACATTAACACGCATGCAGTTCGACTGCATTTCCAGAGTAGGTCACTTTATTTGTCAAAGTGGTTGTTTATCATCATTTCAAGTAGTAAGGCTGACTGGACTGCAGAAAGTAGCCATCAGAATTCATCTATCAAGAGGCAACATTAAAATCCAGCAGTTAGATAGGCCTTAAAATGTAGTTTTTCTTTACAAGTCATTCAGATTAAAATGTTTTTTCAATAAAAATGTCTAGAATTACACTATCTTGATTATATTTTACTCTTACAGTTACATTACTAAGACAATCCAGTTAAAAATGCTGGTTTGGTGTGAGGAAAACAACACTTTAGACCAGAGTAATGAGGCTACTGGGTGGAATAATGTAAAAAGAAACCACATGTAAAGGGGTAAGCAATTAAGCTCTACATTGCTCATGAAATTAAAACTTTTCATCAGTGCAGCACAATAAGGAATAAATGAACACTCTATTTATACTCTATTAATCATGGTGCACCTGTCTGTGTGTCCATTTGTGGCCAGTGGTTCAGAATACAGTGGTTGACATTGACCCTGATAGAATTAAATGAAAGTTGTTAGTGCCGGGTCATTACACTGCTAAACTGGGGTGTCACACAGAGGGCTATTGGGGAGATGACATGGGTGGACATCTCTCTTTCACTCTTACTCTATGTCCATATTATCTATCCATCCATCTATCTATCTATCTATCTATCTATCTATCTATCTATCTATCTATCTATCTATCTATCTATCTATCTATCTATCTATCTAT
>JAVQJD010073626.1:0-13699 GCA_036023655.1 Nannoperca australis | reverse complement strand
GTGTGTGTGTGTGTGTGTGTGTGTGTGTGTGTGTGTGTGTGTGTGTGTGTGTGTGTGTGTGTGTGTGTGTGTGTGTGTGTGTGTGTGTGTGTGTGTGTGTGTGTGTGTGACACCTCAGGCTGGTCAGTAGCCGCGAGTCCATCTCACAGTGTCTTTCATCTTACTTTAAAGGAACGCTTTGACATTTTGGAAAATTCACTTTCTTGCAGAGGAGATGAGAAGATCGATACCAGGCTCGTGCCCGTGTAATAACTTAGGAGCCAGGAGGCAATTAGCTGAACATAAGGACTGGAAACGGGGGAAGCAGAGAGCCTGTTTCTGTCCAAAGTAAAAAAAAAATTAAAAAAAAAGAATCAGCCTACCAGTCTTTCACTAATGATCAGTATCTCTATTATTTGTTTGATTTCTACACAAACAGACATGTAACACGATTAAGAGTCTACAGGCCTGTTAGGCTCTGCTTAGTCACAGCAACACTTTCAGCTAAATGCTAACGTCAGCATGCTGACAATGACAATGCTGACACACTTTTAATCAGCACTAAACATGAACCTCGGACAGCTGCGGCTGATGGGAATCCCATTAATGCTGCAGGTGTTTGATCCTAAACCAAACATTAAAGACATTTTGACCTGATGATGGTACTTGATGAAAAGTTATTACAGGTCATCCCGAGGGCGACATGATTGTCTGCACCAAAGTTTGCTGGCAACCCATCCGGTAGTTGTGGAGATATTTGGAAACACTGCTAGTGTGGCTAAAAATGACGAGTTGTGGTTAAACGAGGAGTCACGTGCTGGAGCTACTTCTTGGTCAAATGTATCTGGGTGCAGTGACCTCTTGGCGTCTTGTCTTCAGAGGTTGCAACAACAGTTTATACTTGTTTGTGGATTAATCAAACAAGATGTAGACTGTGTTCAGAGGTTCAAGTAGGCAGCTTTTGTTTAGCTTCGGGCAGAGCCGGCTAGCTGTTTCCCTCTGTTTCCAGTCTTTATGCTAAGCTAAGCTAATGGCCTCATCTATCTCTAACGTTCAATATCCCATGACCGCTTCTGCACTGTCCCGTCCCGTTTCTCAGAAAGGGCCTGACGCAGTAACTGTTTCTGTTTTATCTTATGAAATGAAGGCGGAAACGACAGCGACTCATTGGACCTTTTGAAACCAAGAGCTTTGCCAAAGATGGAGAAAAATTCTGTTCCTTCTGTCGAAAGGTCACTACTGTTAGATGACGTGACTCTGATGACAAATCGCATGCTCGGTGGTATCTTCTCAGCTCAGCCCTCAGTTTATTTATTTTTTATTTAATCTATTTTTTTTTATTTGACAGATGATCCAAAGTAAACTTTCCTCTGATGGTGTATTGATTGGATAATATGTCAGATTTGAATAGATAAAGGTCTCTGGCCCGAGAATGAATCTTTACTAATAGAAAGGGGTCAGAAAAACTCAGTGAGGCTGAAGAGATTATTTTTATTTTGGTCCTGAGGGGGAGGACGGGAAGGCGGCAAATGAGGCTGGAGATCAGATGTGCAGCGGCAGATGAAGATGCAGGGGGTAGACAAAATAATGTAAACACCTCATGCAAACGGCTTAGTTTACTGCAAAGTCATATTATTAACTGCATTTGTCAATTGTCAGAATTACCTGCGGTCCGCCTCAGCTCTGTGGAGCTTTATAGCCTCTTTCAGCTCGTTGTTTTGGTTCTACAACTCACAATTTTACTCTCAACACTCATCCGCATTGTTTCTAGCTGCAGCAGTAAAATGAAAAAAAACTTGCATACAATGCATACCTGGTCAGCACCATGTTAGCGAGCAGCTGATGAACATAGAGGAGACCAAACACTGAGCTACATAAGTGAATATTGGACTCACATTCATCAGGTGAACACAAACATGACTCCGTATCTCCTGGATATGTTAATGAGCTCTGTTTCAAACACCTTCACCAGAGCAACGTTAAAAGTTATATCCATAAATAAGGTCATATCAATACAGTTACAAGTCAAGTATTCAACATATCTAATATTAAAAATCCAAGTTGTTAATAGTATAATTATTGTTGTTCTGAGGATTAAGGGCAAAAATTAAATGAATCCATTCATTAAATTAAAATCAAACATGGATCTAGTATTTCTCCATCGGAGTTACATTACCAGCAGCATGACTTCAAAGCAGCCTTTAAAAGCATCATGACTGAATGTAACATTGTCTGATTATCCAATCATAGCTTAGACACAGTGACGGGACGCTTTGGATTTCCCCACATGATGAAGCGGTGTGCATGGGACTGTAAGGGTGATAAACGCCAATTAGAGAGTTTAAAATCAAAGACGTGGAAAATTGTACGCAAATCATTTCGAGTAGTGCTTGTCCACTCTGAGGTAATCTGCCATCGTTAGCATGTTTGGCTAACCGGCTAGCCTACCAACTACAGCACTAACCTGAGCTAGCTTTACTTCCAGGGCCAAGGAGCCTTTAATGACATTATTTTATGGGGGTTATAATAAATAACAGGGTGGTCTTAGATGTATCCTTATCATACTAATAATATAGGACTAACTACCTCTACACTGCAATACAAGAACAATGCTGGTTATTTATTCAATGTTACATGATTTCTACATGGATCATCATCTGGTGACCGCGACCTTTTGACTGGAAAATGTAGCTTTAGCCTCAGTCTTTGATGATGATCTGATGCAGCCATCGAGTGCGTATTTAAGACACCTTTTATAACGAGGTGTAGCAGCAGCAACTAAGACGTGGAGGGGCTTGGCGTGTAAAAAAAAAAAAAACAGATTGTTTATAGACATCCTCTGGCGTTTAAGAATACATTTCTTCGGGATGGTCTTGCACAGAGGGAATTATGTATTTTTTTTAAATCCTGGCTGCAGTCGGGATTTTATTCCACATAAATCACATGTTTGCATTCCCACCTTTTTGATCAGAGCTTTAAATTTGAATCATTTTGTCTCCTCAGCCTGACAGAACCTATGACCTGAAGATCGGCCAGCCCACAGTGTCTTACTTCCTCAAGCAAGCAGCGGGCATTGCGAAAGGGGCCGGCAAGACGGGTGAGATGTGCTGCTGCACTGATGTTATCTGCTCTCACTGCAGTTTTCACCCGCTGAGCCCATCCGGTAATGGACACACGTCTTTCCCTGGGCTCGGTTTTGAGCTTTGCTGTGATTGATGTTATATTCATGACATGCGGGAAACTACAGCAGACGAAGTGGCAAAGATGGTGTGTTAGGAAAAGAGAATTATGGATTTCTACCTTTTTTATGTTCCAAGCCTTCTCCAGCCTCGCTCCAGCTGTTGACTCCTGATACCAACCCTTTCACTCTCGCCCAACACACAGACCCCCACATTTTTGTACGTTTATTGAATTTTTTGGTCTTTATTTTAACACTGACATGTCTTTTGTTTGTATGTGTGTGTGTGTGTGAAGGCCACGAGACAGCGGGGATGGTGTCGGTGAGGGCGGTGTATGAGATTGCCCAGGTGAAAATCGAGGATGAGTGCTTCAAAATGAGGGACACCTCCCTCGAGACCGTCGTCAAATCCATCATTGGCTCGGCTCGTTCGCTGGGTATCAAGGTTGTCAACAAGTAAGTCCTGATTCTGTGCTCGGTGCACTTACGCTGTGTGCACACAAGCCGTGCTGTCAGAAGCTGGTCCTGTTCTTTTTATATAGTTCTTGAAATGTTCTTTAAAAAGGTCACGCGGCATCACAAACATAAAGCTTCACACGTCTTCCTGCAGAGTTGAAACGACGCTGGCGTCCTCTGTAGATGCTACTGTGCCACCTAACGGCCACCAGAGGTCAGATAAGATAACAGTGACGTGACCATAGATGCCACAATGAAACGAACACTTGCAATTACTTCAGTATGTAATCAGATTACAATCATTAAAATGGCCCTGCAGCAAAAACTTTAACTTTAGGGTCAAATGGGTAGTGGGTGCACAGTCCGTTAGATTTTGTGTGTTGTCCTAGTTTTCTTGTATGATTTTGCTTCTGCAATGATGCTTTTAGCCATTTGGTTTAATAAGATACTGTATGTCTGTCTGCGGTCGGTGCTTTAGTTTATGGTGCAGCTGCAGTACAGTACATCATACTGTGTTGCTGTATAATGCACTTATTGTTTTGCAGCCCCGCTCTCCTTATACAAAAGAAAAAGAAGAATAACATGAGCACCTGACGATAACAAACAGTCCAGTACAACAACAGCAGGAACTGCAGTCTCGCATGAACCAACAGCTCTTTCTATGCATCCTCCTGGACGTTGTGGTTTAAGACGAATTCTACGTAATAACAATGTTGCTGGTTTGTTTCCAGCCGGGACCTTTTTGTCTCCTGCCTGTACCTGCGACTTATCCAGGAAAGGTCAAAAAGCCCCCCTCCCAAAAAAACGTTAAAAGTTAAAGAACGAACAGAGCTCTGAAAACAGTAGCTGCGTCCTGATTCACACAAATCTTCGTTTTGTGTGTTCACAGAATAAATAAGACTAAAAGAAACTTCATTTTTAAGTGTGCTTTTGATGAATGAGGAGCTGCTCACAGCTGCAAGAAAGTGTACCAAATTGTGGATGACGGTGAAACAGCTTTATGAAAATAACTGCTAAACCCTTTAAAATGATTTAGTTGTTTATTTGTGAGGTTGAACTGGCAGCGAAAGAGAGAGAACGATTGTACATCTTGCTTTTGAATCGGAGTACTTAATAGATTTACAGATGTGACACGTCCCGTGAGCGGCTTTGCATCTTAAGGTCCACCTGAGTTCACTCTGGCACTTCCAGATATTTCTCATTTGTTACGTGCGCAGCATTTCTTTGGCAGTGAACCGTTTTCGTTCAGTGTTCTTTCACAATCGCACTCTCTAAACCTGCCGCATCCATTTCTGCTTCAGTTAATGATATTGTGCTTTTCCCAGAATCCCCTTCTTCTGCTCACTGAAAACCTAACATGTCTTGCGGCTGCAGAGCTTTATGATTTATTGAGAGTTCTGTCGGTGGAGAAATTGGTATCTGTGCCTCTTTTACAATGGATTTCTCCCTGGATGGTTGTTGAACACTGCTGCACTGTGGTGAGTCCAGAAAGAAGACATTGCTCTTTGATTCTGGGGCACTGATGCCAAAAACTGTTTAAAGTTAATGTTGCAGACAGTTGAAGGGGCTCTCTGCTATTAAATATCGCCATCGCCACTGGAAACACCATGATGTGGTGTTTGCCGTCTACTTGGGTCCAGTTTTATTACATTTTAAATCGCCAACCTACAAAACGATGCATGAATGCCATGTTTAACAATTTGTCTTAACGTCTGACCGCACGGTTGATTTTTCACGTAACTGTAAATCAGAGTTTGGGGGTAACCGAATAAATGCTTCTCTTCTTTTTCTCCCTCGTCTTCTTCAGCCTCTCAGCTGATGAGTACAAAAGCTTCTTGGAGCAGAGAGAGGAGAAGTTGAAAGCTGATGCAGCCGCAGCCGCGGCTGCAGCCGCTGAAGCTTTGTCGGGCAAAAAGAAATGAAGACCTGCAACAACATCCATTAACCCTGTTTTTATTAACTGTATGAACCTCATTCGTACCAAAACACTGTTAATGTTGGCTGTGTCAGATCATAATAAAACAGTTGTGTGATTTTTCTTCTTTTTTCTGTGTCCTTATTCACGTCTAAGATAGGTTTGATTTTAAAACTGAGGATTTTCTTCACCTAAATATTAACAACAAAACATCCACTGAAGTTTTGAAAATATTTATGACCCTGAGCGTTTCGTTTCCTCTGAGCCGAGCTAATGACTCTGTAATTGCTCTGTCTTGGAAGGATTTGTACATGGAGTGTCTTTGATGTTATTATCTATTATTAACACTTCTGGAAGCGGTTTGGCTTTTTGTCAGGTCGTGCAGATTGTTTCTTGTACATTTCACACACACACACACACACACACACACACATCAATCTGTGAGCTAAATGGTTCATCACATGAATTTTTGCAAAAATCACACTGATTTTTTTAAGGCACTGCAATAACTCAATATTGTTTATTGACATTAACTGGAATTATAATGTCATGACATGATTACATTTACATTTATTCAAGAAAATAAATGACCTTCTGTTATTATTCTACAAATTTCTATTTTCCAAATTCTGAGACTATTCCACGCAAGCCACGTAATTAACAAACAACACATGTTAAATTATGGATTACTGAAGTCTTTGAACCAATTAAATCGTTTATCAAGCAAAAATACCAACAATTAGCTTATGGCTTCTCTAATGTGAGGATTTGTTTTCTTTTTTTAACATCATACGTTTTGGACTGTTGGACAGAGAAAACAAGCAACTAAGGAAATTTCTTCTTTTGATGGGATTTATTCACTATTATGTGACATTTATATAAAAACATATTCTGAAAATAATCGTTACTTGAAGCCCACAATGCAACACAGTTCATTGCCTGGAACATCAGTCTGACTATTTCTGCATTTTTTTAAGTCTGTCTGAAATCAATACTCACATGCTGATGTGCAAAATTTAGTTTTATTGGTCGCTGTAATTGTTTCTTCTCTCCTAACTGAAGAAATTCCTTCCTGAAGTGATTTCGGTGGGAAATAAAATCCACAGGCTTCATTCTGTGTAAAGTGTAAACTTCTAAAGTTCAGCTGAAACTTGGGCGTCTTCCAACATAACAGCCTGGGCCAGCTGAGGCTCAGGTGGTGGAGGAGGTCATCCATTACTTATAATGTTGGTGTTTTGATCCCCAGCTCCTCTTGTCCTGTCAAAGCGTCCACCAGTTAGCTTGCCGCCATCAGTATGTGTGAATTTGGATAATGCTGGTAAATATTTTACACCAAACTGTACAGCTCTTCCATTTAAATGTCATTTTGTACTTTTTTTAAATATATATTTTTTAATATTTTTGTCAATTTTCTATTTTGTGCTTCTTGACTTGCCGTACTTGTTTGATCTTTCTTAAATTTTTTGCAGTAAGTAAAAAAATAAAACAGTTAAACACTGTGTTTATTGCATGTGTAAACCTACTTAATAAACCTCTGATGCTATAAATTGTGCCACATGTTTAGTGCAAACGCCCAACTTCTTGTTACTTTCCCTCCGCCACAGCTCATCATGGAAGAACTGTTTGTGGAAATACGAAGAGGGAGTGGGTGTCTTCAAGGCCACTGTGAACAGGAGGAACAAGTGATGATGAGGAGGAGGAGGAGGAGGCTGAGGGAGGAACAAGGTGCTTGACAATGATGACACAAATGCATCAGTTGCATTAAGTGCACTTAAATGCATTTGTATGACAAGCAGGAACGAGTGAGCACGTCAGTATTTATTTAAGTCAGTTTTAAAAACGTGAACCCGTCCTTTAAGGAGCTCGCCCATCTCTCAGCCCTACATGGACTTGAGGTTTTCGTCTCCATTACATCTGAAATATTATTTGGTGCAGCAAACATGAAATCTAAAACTATGCCCTTACACCTGCCTTCCTTATAACCTTTTCCTGACATGGCTTCTAACACATGCTGTGCTGCTCTCTGGTGCAGTACTCGTGCTTTGCCAGGAGAGGGCAGCAGTCAGCTGTGCAGCACCTCCGCTGCTCTTCACTCCATCACCGACGCTGCAGCAGCAGCAGCCGGTGATGGAACAAAATGTTCGCTCGCAGGAAACAGTGTTCATGGCTTTGCCTCATTGCATATAGTAGATTCTGTATTTTCTAGTATGCGGCACAGATGATGAGATTTGGCAGAAAAGATATTACATTAGGCCTCAATCCATGAATCCCGTCTTCTGTCTTTTATGTATCCTGATTTGCAGAAAATGAGTTATCCGTGTATTTCTCTCTGTGCTTTTTGATTTTCACAGACAGAGCATCAGTTTGTCCCACATCCCACTTTACTGTACCTCTAATTTTAGCCTCCCCTCACTCTTTCTTTGTCTCCCCCCTCTCTCCAGCCCTCCCCGCTCTGATCCTTCTGAATGGAGGCTGAGAATAGACGGGAGGCTGTTTCAGTCAGAGCTCTCGAGCAGGAATGCCTATATATGGAGTCTTACACCACGCCGAGCGCTGATGGAGTCGCAGGTACATCGAGTGGGCTACTGTGATTTGTAAAGAGGGGGGGTGGTGGGGGGGGTCCTATGCCTACTATTATATATATATATATGTGTGTGTGTGTGTGTGTATGTGTGTGTATGCATCATCATAAGTGGGAGGTCCGACTGCGTGTGCATTTGTGCACATGCTCGCACGCAAAAACCTCGATGCCAAGTGTGCGTCAGTCTGAGTCAGATAGTGTCTCATTCTGTCTCGTCATGCGTGTGCGTCAGTGCTGTTGCTGAGCGAAACTCGCTCCAGGGGAAGAAATGGAGGAGAGTGTATGGGAGGGAGAGGAGAAGAGGCAGGGATGATGGTGATGATGATGATGGTGATGGTGATGATGATGATGAGGGAGGATCAAGGGCCTTGGCTATGACGACACAAATGCATCAGTCGCATTAAGTGCACTTTAATATAAATGCATTTGTATGACAATCAAATACACTTATAAGCAACACAATAGAACACTGGTCCACAATGTCCATACTGCAGTAAGTAAGATGTTGAGAATATATTCCATCTTATGCAATAAAAATCTCTTTCTGATATATATATACAAACCAATAGCTGTTTCATACAAATGTACAAATGTGTACAACCTTTCTGAAAAGAACATATGCCTATATCCACAGACATAATGCATATGCAATAACATCTTTTTCAAATATCACACATACAGTATAGTAATTTTACACATGTATATTAACTTAGCCTTTAATAGCTAGAACGTAGGAATCAATCCTTTACTTGGCCGTAGACAACTCTACGTGAGCATGTCGACACCATGGGAATAGTACCATTCTCAACCCGTGTCGCTTAGTAACTGAATAGAAATAGCACCCCATCCCTATTTTTCATTTTTTAAAACAAAACTTTTGTATTCTAACCCCTCTCAAAAAAGAAGAATCGCTCATTCACATAGTCAATTGTGCCTCACTACACCGCACTCCAGTGGAGCAACGATGTAAACGTTCATGTTGAATGGACATGATAAAGAGTTCAGAGTTCAGCAGGTCAGGGCCGTTTCAGGCACACAGGAGCCGCTATAAGCTGCCAGCATTGCAAATATTGATGCTGCAACAATATCCAGCTGACTGCCCTCAGGAGGGACCTGGAGAGCCCACATTCAGAGTCTAATATACAGTACAACATAGCAGTGAATTTGTGGCATGATCAGAGCTCCGTCAATCTTCCAGACATTTTCTTGTTTGCTTTTATGGACTCCTTCAACATTCTTGAGATCTTCACATGCCAGGATCTCTTCGCATGTTTCCGGTTGTTTTTTTTGTTGTTTTTCTCGTTTGCACGTCACATTGATACACAAGATTTTAGATGGAGAGATAAAATATGAAATGTTAAAGGTCTGAAGCCGCAAACTCAAAGCTCAAAGTATCTCAGGTTTAGCGTTGATTAGAAGTTATGGGTGCTGTCAAATCAGAGTTGTACTGTCTCTGAAGACTAGATAGAAGAGTTTTTTTGCAAGAAATCTTTCTTAATTTGATGATTGGTCATCCTAAGAGTGTAAAAACATTTGTAAACATTTGACTCCCAATACATTGAGATTTGGGTTTGCGTTGTGTCAGGCAAAAGTGCTTTAATTCATCTCCCTATTGAAATCCCTATTACTTTTTTTTGGTCTGTTTTTCTTTTTTCACAACAGATTTTTCACTATGAGTGAATACGAATGCGCGTCTGGAAGTTAAACAGCGCCGACAAGTTCAGAGAGGTTTCTCTGTCTGATCATATCTGAATCTTGTGTCACAGAGAAGCTGAAAGACACCACATGGACTCAAAACCCAGTCAGTTATGAGTCCATGCGGTTGCACCATCATGTAAATGTTGCACCAGTTTTGCAGTAGTATACAGATTAATGACTGAACAAAAATATTAAGCCAATCTTTGTTCTTAGAGACATGTAGGAGTTAAAGTCCTTAAGTTGTATATACATTATGTATATTTATACACTTAATTATGTTTTACTTTTCAGTAAAAGGGGCTCCACAAAATATGACAATATGCCATACTTAATGAAGTAAGTCACAGACTTATTTTAGAACGGAGGAACACTTCCACTCCCATCTGAAAGACAAAAGAAAATGAAAAAGAGGAAGTTAGTGATGTATTTTCAGAAATGTCTTTTCATCTCATTTAACAAAGAAAAGGTACAAAAAAAGTGAGAGACAGATTCTTACCTTTGTGGAAGCACTGTGGTGATGGATGACATTGGAGTTGATACAACTCAGGTTGTTGCCCTAAGCCAGGGGCGATCGAGGCACCTGCCCCAAACATGGGTTCCAGGACGGCCAGTTCCTCCAGGAGGGACTGAGTGCAAGATACAGCAGGCGTGGGCGAGATGATGGGCGTGGAGGTGGTTGGGCTGGGAGAGGCAGTGAGGATGAGGGGAGGGGAAGCTGGGATGGAGGAGCAAGAGGACACAGGAGATGACACCACCTCGATCTCCATTGCTTCCTCCGCTAGCCCCTCCCCTTCCGCCTTTGCCCCGGCCTCAGCAGCCACAGTCGCCACGCACCCAGCCATGGAGTTACATTGCGCCGATTGGACGCTACAGAAGTGGCCCACTCCCTCAAACTGGGAGGGTTGGCGCCAGCACACTGGGGTTTGAGGAGATGTTGGGCTGGAGGGATTGGGCAAAGGGGAGGTGGAGGGGGAGGAGAGGCCGGTGGACTGAGGAGGAGCGAAGTCGTCTTGGAGGAGGGTTTCTAGGATGCTCTCTTCAAACAGAGAGTCATCGTCGTCAAAGAAGATGGGAATGTCCAGACCTCTCCATGCTTTGATGGGATAAAACTCCCTAAGCATGTGGACTGAATCTACATCAGCAGTTTCTACAGTGGGAGACAGGAAGGGGGAGGGAGGGCAGGATGAGGGTGACATGGAGGGAGGTGAGAGTTTGGACAAGAGTGGATCCAGGTAGAATCCCTCTGCCAGTGAGCTGATGTGCTGAGCTAAGAGGGAGATTTCTGCCCTCTCCTTCTCCCTCTCTCTCTCCAGGGAGAAGAACGAGAGGCCGGGCTGTTTACCAGGTGATGCCTCAGGGGTGAGGAGACCATCAGGGGGGCACTGGAGAGGCCCCAGAGGTACATCTACATACAGTGGACCCCGAACCTCGGGCAGGGTCATCACTGTGCAGTCACCATCTCCAGGGCTGTCAGGTGTGGGGGGAAGTTTCTCATAAAGGGAGCCACTGCAGGGATCAACAGCGAAGAGGAAGTCAGTGGACGGAGTAGGCAGTGCGAGAGGGAGCTTGGCAGACAGGGTGGTGGGGGGAGCGGGGCTGGAGGCGGTAGTTGGTGGGGCTGAGGAGGAAGCTGAAGGGGCAACTGAGGTGGTGGCGCTGGTCGTTGTAGCAGAGGGCGGAGGAGTGGTAGTGCCAGTGGGGTCGAAGCTGAAGAGGGGTTCGCCAAATGGGAAGCTAGCCCCACCAATCTGGGGGGTGTAGGGTGGTGTGCACACAAACTCTTTGGACTGCTGAGCTTGTGAGGCTGGGACGGGGGGGAGAGGCAGCGGGAGTGCTGGCAGTGGAGGGTCGAGCTGGAAGGAGGGCGGCAGGAGAATGTTCTGGGTTAAAAAGTCTAAGTCTGCCACTGTTTCAACAGTGACTGGAGTGGGGGAGGAGGCAGCTGACGGGCTTTCGGGAGGATGCTGCTGAAAGAAGCTTTCTTCTTCCAGAGAGGAGATACTGGAGCGAGGGTCACCCTCCACCTGCATGGCCTCAGCAGCAGAGCTCCCTGGTTCGTCAGAGGAGCCCACACTGCAGCCAGCGGTGCTGAAGTCGAACGATTGGCCTGACAGGCCACTGCTGCCGGGGGTGAAGACCTGGTCCGGGCTGGACAGGGTGTCTGGAGACTGGAGGCTCAGGCCCTCCTGCTGAGAGGCACCAGCACTGAGGACCAGGGTCAGCTGGGTCTGCTCTGAGCTGAGCTGCTGACGCACCGACCAGGCCTCAGACTCACTGAGAGATGGAAGAAACAGGGAGTTAGAATGATGTTTCTGCCTGTATTATTCAGTCTTTTGTCTCCAAATGGATTAGTGCCATGCTGTTTAAAAAAGGCAGTAAATACCTGATGATGTAGTTGTTGCTGCTGATGGGGATTTCTCCTGGCTGCAGTTGAAGCACCATGTAGAGCCAAAGCCACGACTGGTCTTGAGCTTGCACACGCACCACCATTTCAGCTCTGCCCTCGCCTCCTTCCCTCACTGTTGAAAAACAGTCACAGCGCAAGTTGGCATCGGTTTGTAATCATATTAATCATCGTAGTGTTTTTCACTGCGTGGATGTGCCGGTGGGCACAATGTGTGTGTAACTGTGTGGGCATGCATGGTTGTATCTGGTAGATATGTGTGAAGAGTACACTTACATAGGCTGCGATGCTGAGCAGAAGCATGTGACAGATCCTGTGGGTGGAGGAGGCTGTACCACGAGCGAGAGCGTAAAGCTGTCACATCAAAGCCCAGATAGGAGCTCACACTGCAGGAGAGAGTGGGTGGTGATACGTTAGGAGGATAATGTTTTACCTTTAACTATACTCATAAACAGATGAATATACCAGTTCATATTAAAGCAACAGGTGGAGGTGAGGAGCTGCTATTCTTGTGAGCTCACCTGTCTTGGGCAGCCTGCAGCCTCATGTCCCGGGCATGCTGAGAGTGGAAGCAGGCCAGGAACAAGTTGGCCTCAGCCAGGGGAGGGGCGGAGGTTGACTCCCTCTCTGCCCCAGGGCCGGAGCGGGTGGGGTGGGGCTCCAGAGGGGAGCAGAAACACACCCAGACGGGGTTGGAGGTCCAGTAGGACCCGGCGGCGGGAGAGGTTGAAGGGGGGGGGAGGCAGCGAGCTCGGATCAGAACCAGCTTGTTCCCAGCACTCTGCCTCCGCACGGATTTGGAGGTGTTGAAACGACAGCGGAAGAGACGATCTGTGGAGGAGAAGATGAGCGGAGGGTTATTAACAAAAATCCCACTAGTCAGTCCGCATCAGGTGTAGAAAAAAAACACCAAAAGCTTGTCAATCCAGTATGTTTTGTCTTACCCATCTCAGGTGACGTCGAGGCTGACAGGTTGGTCCTCATGATGAAGTGGTCTGAGGCGTCGATGATATCGTACACGCTGTCTCCCTGTGCCACGAGATCCACCTGCGAAATGACGAACAGAAATGTTATTCATGAACCACAAAAGTACAGGCTCGAATATGCCTTTTACTCAGCTACTGATGAGTGAGGTCTGTGCAGACTCACCATGGAGTGTCCGAGGTGCTCGGAGGCGCTGTCTGACAGGTACAGGAGCTTCCCCTCCCCGGTCACCAGCATCAGAAACCCCGGCAGCGCCTGCATCAACTCCGACAGTTCGTGGAAAGACAGAAACCCCGCGCTCTCCTCGAGGCTTCCCGCTTCTAGAGGGGGGGGGGCAGAACACAAAGGTGCCTAATTTAATAAACCTGAACCCAATAAGAATGAACGTATCTGATCTCCGCAATAGTGAACAACAGTGGCCGCAGTCTGCTTCAGCACCGCGCCGCTGTCCGCGGTGCTGAAGCGCTTCAGCACCGCGGACAGCGGCGCGGTGCTGAAGCAGAC
>JAVQJD010073593.1:0-22057 GCA_036023655.1 Nannoperca australis | reverse complement strand
CTATCACTGTATTTCCATGTAGCTAATATGTTTGTGTTGGAGCCTCGAACACGGAGCTCGGAGACACTTCCTGTGTTTACTGATCAATAACAGCTTGTTTCTTGTATCTTTCCCCTCTTTTTTTTACATCATTATCTCCATTATTTCTCTCATAACCCCCCCCCCTTCATGCTCCATCTTAACCTCCCATCTCTTCCTCACTTGCCCATCCTCCTTCTTTCACTCTCCCTCCACCTTTCTTTATTTCCCTCTGCCTCAGAGCGTGGACCCCGCATGAACAACACCTCCCAGCTGTCCTCTGGACCCACCCTGCTGTCAGGTAGCGGTAAAGGCCCTGGCGGCGGCGGTGGCGGAGGCGTTCCCGGCGGCAGCATCATCGGAGGCGGCATGAGACACAACAGCAGCCACCCTTCCTTCTCCCACTCCTTCCACAACCTGGCGCAGCTGCCGCCGTCCTACGAGTTGGCCATGAAGCCCGAGATCAACCGCTACAGCTCGCTGAAGAGGCTGGGTGAGCCGGGGGGAGGGGCTGACGACATATTAGCTGCCATGTTGGAACACATTTAACACATTTCTCAGAGGTATAAATTACACACATGGTTCATTCTGACAGTTTGCTCCTTTGTTGTTTAGCTTAACTTCACGTCAGTTAAAATGCAGTAAATGTTCTCATCCAAACAATCCAACAAAGAAACGGTTGAGTGGAGTGTTTTTCATTGATCCACTGTTACTTTGATCTGAAGACAGATAGATTTAGTGTTGCACGTCCACTAAGTTTGGGTCAGATTTCAAGCACCGAGATAATATTTTAATCAGTTTGGGTTAAGCTCCAAAAAAACCCCAGAATCCACCTCTTCCGCTTGGGGCTTGACCCCCTGGTGGCAGCAGGCCGACGTGGCCGCCAGGATCACCTCGGTGTAAACAGTAAACAGCAAACAGACTGAGGAGCAGGAGGAGGAGGAGGAGGAGGAAGAGGGGGAGGAGGAGGAGGAGGAGGAGCAGGAGGAGCAGGAGGAGGAGGAGGAGGAGGAGGAGAGGACTGGAGGGAGAGATACACAGAAGATTACACATCATTCTTAATATTAATAATAATAAATGCACCAGTATTCTTCTGGTGCACACACACACACACAGGGCTCCTATGGCTCTTGCACAGTGCACTGCAGACCTGACGTGAACACTTGTGACATGTTGCATTACCTTTGATGTTTGTCCTTTTCCCTTGTTACCAACACCATCAGAAGGCCTCACATCCTTCTGTCTTTGCTTATAGAAGTAGTAATACAAATGCACCGCTAATTATTATTAATATTAAGAACTATGTGTAATAATAAAACACACACACACACACACACACACCTGCGAAGGGGAACTACAGTGTCACTGTGACACAAGCAGAGGGGCTGCAGCCAATCACAGCTCGCCGTATGAAACCCGGTGCTTTTGATGTTAATAAAGGCTTCTTTGTCCGGCAGCCAGGGAGAAATGTCTGGTTAGAGGAGGTGGAGAGAGGAGGAGGAGGAGGAGGAGGAGGGCGAGAGACAAAAGGAACAAACAGAAGGAGGAGAGGGAGAGGGAGGAGGTGGCAGGTTTAAAGGTCAGGTTTAAATTGGCTCATGGGGAGCTGCTTCCATGGAAATGCTTTGAAGATTAAAGCGGTGTCACACTGAAACACCGCGTTTCACTATTCATGAAGCTCATCTTCATCTTTCTTCTCTTTTCTCATCGTTTGCTCGTCCTCTCTTTTTACCTCTTCATTCTTTCATGCCTCCTGACTCCATCACCTCCACTTTGTGCATCTCTGCCTGCGCACACTTCCCCCTCCTGCCTCACGTCCTCCTCCTCTTGTCGTCTTTATTTAGTTGTCGCCTTTTAGCCCCTTATTTTATCTGATTTATAATATTTTAGTTTCATAAAATGTTTCATTTCAGAAATGGATATCTGTATATTTATATTTTTATTTCAAACCATCAATGAAATAAAAGTGAAAAAATAAAGATTCAATTGACAGAAAATGTAAAACTTTTGACAATTACTTAACTAGATCAGCTCCAGCTTCCTGTTTTTGCTCCTTTTCACTGAGGAACTTCACTGTAAACTGGATTTCTTTGCGTTTGTTTGGGAATAAGAAGCATTTTCAGGTCTGAATGGATTCTTCTGCATCATCTACATGTTGTTTCTCTCTCTCTCTTCAGAGAAAGAACTGGACGAGTACTCCAGCTACTACAACTCCAAGCGTCGCTCCAACAACGCTCCGCCCTCCTTCCACTCCTCGCAGCACCACCTGCCCTGGGGGGGTGAGTACACGCTGGGCTCCAGGGGCACGCTGCCCCTCCACGGCTCCCGGCCCCGCATCCACATCCCCGCCTCCACGCCGAACCCGTACCCACTGCCCGCCGCCCAGACGCAGTACACCAGCTCCAGCTTCGACAGGCCGCCGCGCCGCGTCCGCTCCCAGGACCAGCTGCTGGCGCTCGGGGAGGGCAACACGCTGTCCCGCCTGTCCAAGAACCAGCAGCACCAGTACTACAAAGCCATGATGAGCTCCAGCAGGGGCGCCAACTCGCAGACGCTGCGCAGGTAAGAGGAGGGGATGAAACGTTAAAGAGGAAGGAAGGTGAAAGACGAGAGGAGGAGGAGACGAATAAGAGATAAAGACTGATGTTCAATCAACGTCAAGAGCAGAATAGTTTCATTAAAATGAAACGTTAAAGTGTTTAAATGAGTCAAACAGTCCAAAAACTTTGAAGTGGAAGTGAAGAGCTTTTGACCACTTCACCGGCGTACAACGTCACATGGTTTGTAATCGAAATAAAACTTTATTAAGAGATTGTTGTCATGCTGCTATAAACAACATACAGTTAAATACCACAACACATTAAACACACAGAGAGAAATTAGGGAAGTACCTTGATTAAACTGTTAATAGTGTCTTTGAAACAGCGACTCTTGAGATTAACAAGAATATCTTTATATATTGATGTTTATATCACAAAATGACAACTGCTCAGTACAATAAACTATATATACAGTTATATAGTTATACTTTGCATTATATCAGATTCTTTTAATGTGTAAAACAAAACTTTGAACAACTACAAGTTTTGCTCATATAATCACCAGTAATGCTGATTTAGTATGAAGCTGTTCACCAGCAGGGGGGATGAACACTCTGGTTCCAGGTCCCATGAGAGACTTCTGGTCTCACCTGACCGTCTGGAGGACCAGCTGATGGCGATGGGTCTGATGATGGGAGGAGGCGACCGAGGAGGAGGAGGAGGAGGAGGAGGAGGAGGCGGCGGGATGGTGCCCACCATGGGCCGGCTCAGCCACCACCAGAAGGCCCAGTCGCAGCAGAACATCTGCGTCACGCCGTCCATGGACCGCCACCACATGATCAAGATGAACTCCCACCCGACGCCGGGCCACGACCACGACCGCAGCTCCGCCGCCATGCCCGGGATGGGCATGCACGGCGGCTGGGACCCCCAGGGGGGCCACGGCGGAGGTGGAGTCGGGGCGATGGGAGGCCACCACAACGCCCGACGGATGGCTTTCGCCAACAAGAGGCAGAACACCATCGAACAGCTGCACTTCATCCCCGGAGGAGGAGGAGGAGGAGGGGGAGGAGGTGGGGGGGGGCAGGGACTGCGGACTGGGAGTAAGAACGAGGTGACAGTGTGAGAGGACGAGGAAGCCCAAGAGCAGAGAGGTGAAAGCTCGAGTTGTGAAGTTTAGCGGGAAGATGAAGAGGTTCGATCTCACCTGGCTGCCTCACGGGGCGTCGCCCTGACAACGAGCAGCACACAGCCCCCCCCCCCCACCACCACCACCACCACCCGTCACAAATCAACCAGTGGTGTAAGACAACATTGATCTCATAGTGAGTAAAGCCAACTGATCGTCTCCTCGTCACTCTGAACTGAAAGAGAATATTCAGCCATTCTTTGCAAAGGGAAGACAGAAATGTCCTTAAAAAGAGCAAAAAATATCATCCGAGTGCAGTTTCTGGGTTTTCTCTGTGGATTTACCTGAGTCAGGTGTGTCCCTGACTTTTATTGCACTGTCCTCTGAGTCCCTGAGAGCTCTGGATCCAGTGTGGACGGCGGAGGCTTTGCTTGTCTTTGTATTTATAAAAAGTATTTAAAAACCAAACCAGTTGCTTTTGTATGAAATGAACCTGATTCTAATAATAGTATTACATTACTGAGCCCTGTGTATACTTGGTTTCAAACATATTTATCCTCTCGACAGGCACTCTGTCACTTGAAGGCTGGACATGTGACCTGCCCATTGTGTATTTCCCTAGAATCTAGCCAAGTGCAGTCAGCTGCCTTTGTGGCTTAATTTACTCTAGAAAAAGATTAAGTTTGAACATTTCTTGGAGGGGGTGCTGCTATAAAAGGCCCAGTCACACCAGCATTTATCCTGCTAAATCAACTGCTTTCATTTGAGGGAACGGAGAGAAGAAGCTACTTCAGCTTCTTAGCTTGCACATTTATTCAAATAATAAACTGCTCCACAAAAGAAGCACATTTTGAGACAGAGGTCAGCGGTACAGCAGCCGTTTAAACTTATCTTGAACTTATTGTCCCGTTGGCTAACAAGGTTAGCCTGTCGGTTAGCATCAAGCTCGCCAGCTCAGAAAAAAACTTTTTTATTGACAGAACAAAATGTCAGAGTGGAGACAGAGGAAACTGGCTAGCGCTAGCATGTTCCCTGCTTGCTAGCGTGTTAGCGGTTAGCTCATTAGCTACAGTAGTTCACCAGCTAGTGTCTAATTTCAGACACTTCTGTTGGTACACTGTACTGCGGTGTGTGAATTCTTCTTTTTCAAATTGCAGTTCTTTATTAGCATTATCGCCAACGTTTGACTGCGATTGTGTTTTGTTTGCTCACTCGATTTCAACTCTGCCATTTTCAAATGTAGGTGGTACCTCCCTTTACACTAAGTAGCCAAGATGGCCGCCATGGCACTGCTTTTTGCCATAATTCAAGTGTGTATAAGTCCAGAAGAACCTGAAGTGAGAAACTGAGCTTCTGCCAACGCAGATTCATGTTGTGGCGCCACCTCCTGGAGTGACCGGGCCTTACAAGTTAAACCCACTTTGCAGTTTGACTTTTAGCTCCAACTTTAAAGCCTTTTGTACAGTGAACTCTAGTTTATCATCTATGAAACTTTGTGCTGTGACCCCTTTTTGCGTAATTAATTAGTAAAAAAACCGATAAGGGTTTGGATTTCGACGGCTCATAAAGACGACCCGACCTCTGTTTTAAACATCGACCAAACGGCCCTCGACCACTGTTTCTAAAAACCTTTTGAACCTTTTTGATTGTGAGTTTGTGGAGAGTCGACTCCGCGCGTTACCTGCAAGTTCAGCCGCTCACCTCATATGAAGGGATGGGGGGTGGGGGGGGGGACACTTCACACCAAGGGCTATACCGAATTCTCTTTGTGCGTCTGTGCTCTGTACAGTTGTCTGCTTCTCACTTTCATTTCCTCTGCGTGTCGGTGTTGGGAGGCATGCTTGTGCGTAAATGTTCACTGATTTTAGTTTAGTTTTTTTGTTTGTTTGTTGTTGTTTTTCTTGCGTAGCGAGTAAATATATAAAAACATGCAAAGGAGCTCAAAGAAAAAAAGAAACGCTTGTTTGTTGAACAGCAGCATTGTCGCGGGAGGAAGAGGCGGCGGCTGCCATGACGATGATGATGATGATGACGATGATGTCATATTTAGTACTTGTTGATTTGTTTTTGTTTTTCCTGGCGGTGAGACGGACCTGCCCTCTGCTGGGGGTTTAAAGGACTCGTGTGGCTTTCAGCTTCCCCTCAGAGTTGCTTTTCCATAAACAGAGAGACATGATTGATTTTGTGAGCGACGCCTCCTGGCGGCCATTTTTAGTCTCTCACTGCAACACTCGTGCTCATGTGGAGGGTGTTGATCATACGTGTGTCTTCTTCTTCTTGCTGAACCTCACCTCTGCGACACGTGAAGACTCGCGGCCGTGTTCATATCAAGTTGTGATGGAATCTAACGGCTTGTTGTTGTTTCATTTAAAAAGTTTAATTTAAAAAGAAGGAATAAATAAAGCGACGTCGATCAATCGCAGCTAGTTTTTTTTCTTTTGAAGACATTTGAAAATGTAAATTACAGGTTTACGTTGTGTCAACTTTATTTTAATTTCTTTGGTATTTGAATTACGACGTCACAAAATCGTCTTGTTTCTCTTGTTTTTAGTTGGGTTGTGGAGGAGAATGTATTGTGACGGGAGCGGAGAGGAGACGGCTCTGGGGGCATTTTAACAAAGAAAACCTCGATAACTTTTAAAAAGAGACAAATAAAATAAAAAAGCGAGGGAGAGAAATGTAAACGACACGTGAAGCTTCAGTCGTTCCTTCAGAGGTCTGATACAGATGTTGTGATCCATGTTCAGTTCATTACGTGTGTGTGTGTGTGTGTGTCACGGGGGGGGGGTTGTGGATTAATGGGCACATTTGTATTCTCAGAGCTACTCTGCATACCTCAAATTGTATGATACATTTATTTATTACATCCCCTTATATGTCTCTTTCCAAGAACATCCGAACAAAGGTCTCACAGACGTGCAACCCTTTTGTTATTGGTGATCAATTCTTGCGTTTGTAGAAACCATACTGTTTAATTGATGATAACAATAAAAAATAAAAAATAACTAAAAAATCCCACTAAACCTTGTTGGTGTCTTTTTGTGATGAAATCTGACTGTTTGTGTTTTGAGGTGACAGACGCACTTTTATGAGTTGATCAATTGATCCGTCGATAGAAAAGTATTGATCTGACAATCAATCTGACAAATGTGAGGATTTTCTGTTTTGTATCATTGTAAAGTGAATATGTGTGTTTTAGACTCTTTATCAGGTTCTTTAAATTGTCCTGTGGAAAAGTCTGATGCACATTTTCTTTATTTGTGGGACATTTTAGAGAAACAGATCCTCACATGTCAGAAAACTGGTAAACCACTAACAACATAAACAACTAATGGAATATCTAAAAGTTTATTACTGGTAATATACTATAATATAAGAAATATTGACATGGATTTTCTACAAAACCCTTTTTAGATTTAATTTAACAGAGCAGCTAAAGTTTTCACATGTGAAACATTGTCCAAACACAAACGAGGCTGCGCGGGAACTATTTATTCAAACCAGGAAAAACCTCCTCAAAGAATTAGCAAAACACGAGGGATCTGACCTCGACTTCTACTCTCTTCTACTCTGTGCACATCTCAGGGACACAAACCTACTGAGTGTCAGTCAAGTGTACAACACATCCTCTCTGTGTGGTCTGTTAGTGGAAGTGTGTGAGTGATCCCAGCTGTTGTTTCTCAAGGAAGCAATTTAGGACAAATTATTAGATTAATTACAGTCGTTAAATAAAGAAAAAGAGGAAATTACAGGAGGAGATAAAGACAGGTTCCACGTCAGTGACCCACGTGGTGAACTTTAAACTAGTTTTATAGATTATTTTATGACATCATGTAGTTGTGATAAGAGTGAAAGGCGCTGATTAAAGCAAGGCTGCCTCCCTGCACTAATACAAGAGTCAACAAGTCAACTTATCAATACTTGTATGGCTGCGGAGGAGACGGTAGACATTACCAAGACAAATCCCACCCAAACTGTCAGGATAACTGGGGAGTTATATGTGTTTATATCCAGAACATAATTTAATATTAGTATTATTAGTTTAATAGTGCCCTGAGATAACTATGATGGTGCTAAATAAATCAAATGTAATGCTCACAACAAGGAATTTAAAATATCCAACAGGTTTATCACTGGGTGCACTTTATATAAATACATGCAGGAGAGCAGCATGTGCCAGTTTTTCACTATATTTATTTATGTGTCTACCACACACACACACACACACACACACACACACACACACACACACACACACAGAGTGTAATGTTATGCAGCATGCGCCGTAATGATATCTTTAATTGACTCATTAACATTTCACACGTGTGAAAACACACTCACACACGGGGGGCTTAATGACACACACACACACACTCACACAGTGCAGGGTGATAGCTTGCAAACATGCGCACGCGCACACACACACACACACACACACACACACTGTTATTCATTCATGAGCAGCATGCCGGATAGAAACCATATTTTGCCCACGCAGGGGCCGAGGTGGCTGTGAGCGGAGCGGTGGCGGTGTGGTCGCGACCGGACAGACCGACCGACCAACCTGTGCCTGGCTGTACCCGGAACCATTATGCAGACAGGAAACTACCATTTTAACGCTAGCAGCAGCATCGGAGGAGCCGTCGTCTACAGAGGGGGGACACCGAAATCTGACAAGGGCGGAAAACAGCCAAGCGCGGAGAAAAGACGGGAGAAACACGACGGGAACACAACAAAGGCGCCGTTTGAGTGAAGGCGGGCGGGCGGCGGAGGCAGACAATGGACGTGTCGGGCCGGGCCAGCGGAAATAGTTTTTGTTAGCGAGTGAAAAGCAGCAGCCCTCCCGGGCCGATGGAGAACCAGGCCTTTCGCAGTGTTTTTCCATGGATGAAGAAAAAGGCCCCGCTGTCAGGCGGTAGGGACCCCGCTCTCACGGCGCTCTCCCCGCTCGGTGTTTTCACGCCGTTACCCCGGTGTTTCTGAGCTGTTCTGCACCCCCACCCTGCCGGCCAGCCATCGCGTGCTAAAAGGTAAAAACAACAAACACAAACAAAAACACATACTCTGCCAGCAGGAGTAGGTTAGCTAATTAGCTAGCTGCCGAACTAAGCGTAGCTAACGGCTAAGCTGCTAGCAATGCTAACGTTATGCTACTCACCCGGGATACCTCCTTTTATTGTCAGTGTAGTTTATAATATTATTATATTAGCACTGTAACACTGTTACACACATTTTTAGCTCCATTTTAAAACACTTTATGTGATTTATATTGGAAATGCGGCAGATAACGGGCGATTTTACTGCCGTTAGTGCAACATTTTGGCAGTTGGTTAACGTTAGCTATTGGTTGATGGATGCTAGCGGGCGCTGGGGAGTGAGCGAGGGATCCGTCTAACCTGCTCGGCCATCGGTGCATCTGTTTCAGGCTTGTCGACCTGAAGCCACCGGTAGTCGGCGGAGACGGTGGACAGTCTCTTCCCACCCTCCTCCACCTCCACCTCCTCCCAGCTGCGGTCTCGAACCCGGACCTGTGTGGATCAGCCGGTAAGATGGGAACAACATGCCTCTTATAAACGTATCAAACTTACTGTTAGCTGTTGCAATTAGCTTCAGGTTGTCTCTCGCTCTCTCTCCCAGGCTGCTGGATGTTGTCAACATTAAAAGTGCGGGCTTTTAAAAGTCAGTTCAATCATTGCGTGCTTTTTGAAAATCTGATGCAGAATCAGCAGCTCGGACTAACCGGTGACACCTCTGTGCTCCTGGGGGGGAAACTAGAGTATACAGCAGTATATCACTCTTCACTTCACACTGACAACTTGACAGCGGTGTAATTGTTTTCCTGGGACCTGAAAATGGGTAGACCAGATACCCCGCTGTGCTCAGTGAAGCTCAAGTTGTGCAGTTTAATTTTTAATGTTGAATATGCTGGATGAGAGTGACAGGACTAAGCACACGTCTCTGAAGTTGATGTACCGATGCAGATCATTAAGAAACCGTACTGTCGTCTGCGGTGCATCTGTAATGGCTGCTAATCAAAGGCTTTAACGTCATTTTGCATCGTTTAAGGGAGAATAGTAAGGAGTACAGATGGGTGACACATTAAAGGCAACGTTTAAAGTGTCGTAGTAAAAGTGTAGCGCCACGAACACCTGCCAGAACAACTTGAGTGTGCTTTGGTTTGATTTTAGCTTGTTTGTGCACATGTAGCACAACAGAGAAGCTCAGTACTTCAGGTTTCCCTGCATCTTATTGCAGAGTGGTCTACTGTCACGTGATAAATCTTTTTACCTTGGATGTATTTGTTGTTTTGCACACCGTCGGGAGGAAACAACAAAAATATTGCACAATGTTTTCACACTGAACACACCCGAGGTCATCCCCGTACATCTTTGACCGGAGGTCAAGTTTGTGTTCAAACCAATCAGCAGCAGGCAATGCGCTCATTTGTGTCCCTTCTGTGGTTTAAAGGCCACTGGTCGTTAAGCTGCTTTGCTGCTGGGAAATAAACCATGTCACGATTCAGACACAACTTAAAGCCCGTCTCTATCATAAACAGATTAAAAGTTATTTCATGTTTTGTGATACATATCTAGTCATCGATGCCACACATGAATACGTCGCTAAACGTTTTAAGCTCGAGGTTGTGGTTTATTAGACGGTTGCTTGTTTTGTGGGTTGAGTTTGTGGTTTTTTATTTTAAGAAAAAGCTTCTCTGAGTGGAAAAATGTGCTTAAAGAAGCCCGATGGTGGTGAACAGAGGCATCTTTCTTCTGTGTCACCATCTTTCTGTTTGGGCCTTGTGCTTCATCAGCAGCGCTTTCCTCCTTTTCTGCTTTTTCACAGATTCAAACAAACACACCGAGCTTTAAGTAACAACAGGTTTCAGAAGGGAATTTATTTGATTACTTCTGTATTTTGAACATTCCTCAGATCCGTGATCAGCCTGCGCTGTTCGAGTCCCCAGCTTCGCTCTGCTGAGCTTCAGACTGCACGCAGATGTGACGGCACACACGAGGACGCTCGGCTTCTCTGGTTTCTGTCTCGGGGGAGAGTTGTTCATGTCGAGCGCTCTGTGCAAAAGCCAGAGGACGGTCAGAATAAAGAGCAGCTGTAACCCCAGTTCTTTTTTTAAAAGACACGTTGTCCGGACACTCGACAGCACAAAGCAGCAGGTTGTTGCCTACAGCATCATTTCTTATCGCTAATAAGTAACCTCTAAAGGTCTTTCAGCGCTTTTTAATCTGGATCATATTTCTTCTCCTCTTTTTGACTGAAGAAGCAAGACATTTAAAGATTCGACAGGTTTGGTTGCTTAGTCAGATGTTGTGTTGTCTGATTGGGAGTCAGTTCTGCGAGTCCACTGAGTGACCGAGTTATATCAGACACTTGAAATAACACTAGAAGCATCACTTTCTATATTGGTCTTGGAGCGCTGCATTCCTCGATGGGTTAACGGTATCAAGCTGCTGCTGCTGCTGCTGCTCCATGTAGTGACCCACATTTGTGTGAATACATTTTCTCCCTAATTGGCTATAAAATCCTCGCAGATTGAGAAACAAAACAGGAACACAGTCAGTGAAGTTAATTGAAAATGCTAATCTCTAAATATCAGATTGCATTTTTGACAGAATGGATTTGCTGAGATTAGATGTTGATTCTCAGCTGCCCCTGTTTCCCTCTGGCACACAGACACTGTGCGCCAGACCACTTTTTTATTTTTTATATCTGGCATTTAGCTGTGTGTGTGTGTGTGTGTGTGAGAGAGAGAGACAGGCAGCCATGTTATCCTGCAGGAGCTGCACAGTAGCCGTGAGGCATTTTGAGCCACCACTACCACTCATTTATTTCCCTCTGCAGACTGTTTGTCACTTTCACCGGTGTTGAAGTGTACTATTTGACTGGTGTTTGTATTTTAACACTATAAAGTAATTTTAAAAGTATAACAATTTATTGTTCTGCTTGTTGCATCAAAATGTCAGTTTCATAAATGGAAACCAGTGGATGAAAGTTGCATTTTCTTCTTTTTGTGTCCGTCTTGATTGTTTATATCATCAGTTTTCTTCCTTGTAATTTATTTTTAAAACTGCTCTTTCACTTTAAAACACACAGACACATTTAAATATCCAACATAGAAATGCAGTGTTGTTGCACGGCTTGCTAATAATAACGGAGACCTTTTAAAAAATACGAACCAAGAAAAAACTCTGTGCACAAAGTCGAGTTTTAAGTTCATGGAAGCTGTTGGGTTCAAGCTGGCTGATGGTAGAAATTTTACCAGGTTGAACAAACAATCAGGTTTTTACAGTCGTGCAAAGTAATTGTGTAACAGCTGCTCGGGCCTCTTGAGTGTGTATTTAGTATGAAGGAGCGGGAAGGCGGTGACACAATTTCCTCTTATCTTGAGCCACGGTTACACTTTATATTCTTTTGGGGAAAATGCATTTTTTTAAATAATTGCATGAAACTCGCCACCCTTCAGGCCAGTTTACACAAAATAACTGCATTTTTAGTATTTATGAAACGACTGCATCAACAAACGAGAAGGTCAAGATGACCGTAGGTGATGAGTCGTAGGTGACGCCATGAGACCTTCTTCAGCGGTTTCATCTCGTTGCGAATCTTTGGTCTGAACTGGCCTTTCGAATAAAACCTCCATATGTGCAAAATGCAGTAATACGTCCTCACCTGCCAAACACATCAACACCCGACAGACTCAACAGGAAGTCGTTTTAAAGTTGTTTATATCAATAACATTCTCAGCTCCATAAATGAACATCCAGACGTTACATGGCAGCTGAAATACTGAGTCCTGCAGCTCAGTGTTTCTCAAACAGTTGTTTATTGGAGCGGTTTTTGAGGCAAGAAAAGCCTGAACTCTCTGTGTGTTCATCTGTTTATCTGCTCTATATCAGGTCACTGAACCACTAACACATTATTGTCTTTTCTTTTACCCCTTCTCACTCTTCAGGCTGTCCAAAGAACTCCACGAAGGGACAGAAGGGCAGTGAAGCAATGGTTCCTCCTCTGCAGAAATAACGGACGCACTCGGCTTCCTGGGACTGCTGACCTAGTTTTTAAAATCAGCATACGGTTATGGAACACTTTAAGGAAACACTACAGACTCTGTTTTTTAGTATAATTTAGTTTAATTGCCTATTTATGACCCTTTTTGTAACATCCCACAGAAGCACTTGAAGGTTTCGCTCTTGAATGGAGAGTAAAAGTATTACTGATACATTTATGTGAGAAATTTGAGCATCGGCTTTTGGTGGATTATAGCGGCTTGTTGGGGGTTTGTGGTAGAAACCGCAGCGGGACTACCTCTCAACATCACACCTTGTCAGTTCGACAAGGGTTCACTGCTGTTTTCAGCTATTACGGACTTGGTGCACGCGGCAGTTGTGGCTTCGTGACACTCTGTCACAGCTGGGTTGGGAGATGTTCCAATTCAGCAAGTACCCCATGGACATTTTAGAAATGCTAAGTGGACACCAGGCTCACCAGTTCAAAGGCCTTGGTTTAGAGCGACAACTGAGCCACCAGCAGCAAGTCCAGCTGCAGCATCAGCAGCAGCTCCAGCAGCAACACCAGCCCTCCGCAGACACCTCTGGAAGCCTCCTGTCTGGCCTCAGCCTCGGATCCCTCCAGAGTTCTCGGAGCAATGCCTTCGCTGACTCCTCATCGTTATTCGCCAAAATGGGCGCCCCTCCCCCACCAATCTCCCACCAGAGCCAGTCGTCGTCCTCGTCTCACAGCTCCCGGAAGTCCAGCAAGATGAGCAGCAGCAGCGGGAGCTCCTCGTCGGGTTACCCCCAGTTTCTGCGGCCTTTTCACCCGGCCGAGGCTGCGCTGGCCCAGGAGCAGCTCCACTCTGGGATGGGACGTTTTGACTTTGGTGGAAGTAGCAGTGGAGGAAGCGCAGGGGTCATCGGGGGGGTTGTAACACCTGCGCCCCCGCCTCCCCCACTGCATCCAGGTCTCTCTGTCCCCCAGCCTTCCTCTGGTCCCCCCTCTTCTTCACCCTCTCCCTCCACCTCTGTCTCAGCCACCAACAACCCCTCTGGAAGCACTACAGTCCCTTTAGTCAGTCAGTCTGATCCCCGCAGCCTCCACCAGCAGTTCAGCTGCATGCTTGCCGCAAACCAGTACTTCCTGTCCGGCGTCCCCACCAACAGCAGCCTGGAGCAGTTCCTCGTCCAGCAAGGCACTCACAACCACTTGGGCTTGGGTCTGGGCCAGGGGGCCACCGACTCAAACTCGGCCCTGGTCCCTCCCCCCGCCCTCCACTCCTCCCACAGCCACAGTCACACGGCTCCACAGCCTCAGCAGCAACAACAACAGCTGACCCCTCATGCCTTATCTCATCCACACAGCCACACTCACCACCCACACCCTCTCCACCCGGCCCCCCAGCCTGCCTCGCTGGGTGGTTTTGATTTCCAAGGCATTCCAGTCCTTTCCTCTAACCAAATAGCATCACTAATGCAGCAGGAGGCTGGCCTTCCCCTCCCCCTGCCTTTGCACCTGTCCCTCCCTAAAGACGAATCGTCAAAGGCAGGAGACAGCTCGTCCTCCTCGGCTTCGAGTGGAGGAAGCAGGAGAAAGAAAGCAATGGCGGGCTACCTGCCCCAGAGGAAATCGGACAGTGCTAGTCACAGCCATGGCAGTCACACCCATAGCAGCAGCAGTGTTGGTAACTGCCATAGCAGCAGCTCAAGTGGGCACAGTCAGAGGTCCTCATCAGGCCTTGTGGGAGGAGGATCTGGAATAAGTGGCATCGGAAGCGAGCCACAGCATTCCTCTCTCCTCTCGTCTTCATCACAGCAGTCATCCTCCACAGTGTCCTCTTCGTCTGCCCCTCCTTCCTCTAACTCCACCTCTGTGCTTGTAGCCAATGGTAACCAACAGTTGTCCAAATCCCAAGAAAACCACAGTAATAGTTCATCTGGCCGGCCCGAACCAGAACCCCTGTACCACTGCGGTGAATGTGGTAAAACCTTCACCCACCTCTCCAGCCTTCGAAGGCATCTCCGCAGCCATGGCTTGACCCCAGAAAGCCAAAGCAGGAAGTCGGACTGTAACTCCCCCAGCCCAGAGAGGATATTCTGCTGTGGCGAGTGTGGGAAGAGATTTAAAAAGAGGGGTCACCTCATCCAACACAGTGTCACCCACTCAGAAAACCGGCCTTTTGTCTGCAGCATCTGCCAAAAGTCCTTCAACCGCCGAGAGTCTCTTACGAGACACGAGAAGATTCACGACGAGAAGCCTTTCCGCTGCCCAGCTTGCGGGCGATGCTTCCGCGAGAGCACCTCTCTCCTCAACCATGCTGCTTCGGGTGCCTGCGGCAAACCTCCTCGCAGTTCAAAAAATCGGGCCAGCAGCGGAGGGAGTGGATCGTCCAACCCGAGCAGCAGTAAAATGGGAAGCAGTGGAGACAGGGTAGCGATTTCAAATGATGGGCCAGCGATGGCTAACGACAAGTATGCAACAGATTATTCCAGAAATCGCTACCAGTCGTCCTACAACAGCGGGGTTGAAGACTACAGACGATCACAGTCGTCATCTCTGTACTCTTCAGGGAGTTCGCTAGCGAGTGAAATGACCAACCAAACTCTCCGCAAGGCCCCTTTAGCCCCAACTCTGCTTCCCCATCCACAGAGCCAGCAACCGCACCACCACCACCAACCGCAGCAGCAACAACCACAGCCACACCTCCCGCTCTCCTCCCTATTGGATGATTCGGAGGATGAGGTCACCAGCAGTGCGATGTCGGCCATCGCCGCTGCAGCAGCAGCCTCTTGTGATATCAACACAGAAAGCCGGGAAGGAGAGAGAAGGGATATCATCGGAGGACTGCTGGGCGGGTTGGGGTTTGGTAACCTGGGCGGACCTTCATCCACGTCCACCCTCAACGGTTCCACCATACCTTTGACCCACCCTAGCCAGCCCCACACGAAGCCCAGGAGGCCGAGGAAGCCCAGAGAGAAGAGGGACCCAAGCACCATCGTCAGGAGGAGGAGGAGTCCTGCACCTGTGGGGGACGGGTCAGAGAGGCCGTACAGCTGTCAGATCTGTCTCAAACGCTTTAGAAGGGCGGAGACCCTGCGGCGCCACAACCGCGTCCACACGGGCGAGAAGCCTCACGCCTGTGACGTATGTGGCAAAATGTTCCGTGAGCCTTTCCACCTCACCAAGCATCTGACCGTGCACTCTGGTCAGAAGAACTACAAATGCAATCTGTGCGGGAAGATGTTTGCCTATGCACAGAGCCTAGTGAGACACGGGAAGCTGCACAGGAAAGGCGAGATCGACAGCCAGGGGAGAAGAATTAAAGGTGCCGCTGCCGCCACCATCAGCCAAGTTGCCAACTCGGTGAACTCCGACTACTTTTCATCCTGTTCCCAAGGAGAAAAGTCCCCAACATCTGGGACCCCCTCTCAGAGGCTTTATACCTGCACAGTGTGCTGGAAATCGTTCCGCCACTACTTCCACCTGACGGCACATCAACAGACTGTCCACGGCGGCGGGGTGGGGCTGGAGAAGTCCTTTCGTTGTGAAGTGTGCGGTAAAGCCTTTGCATACTCCAACAGCTTGGTGCGCCACAAGCTGTCTCAGCATGGCATCGACCGCACTGGCCAGCGTGTCAACCAGTCCCAACCCACCGGGTACTCGCCGCTCTTCTATGATTCTGGATCAGGTTCCAACTACGCCGGGTCGTCTCACATGCAGCAAGGGGCTTCTGGGCAACAACAGCAGCAGCAGCAGCAGCAACAGCAGCAGCAACAACAACAACAGCAGCATCCGCAGCAGCAGCAGCAGCAGCAACAACAACAGCAGCAGCAGCTGCAACACCCTTTTCACTACCGGTCAAAAAACTTCCAAAAGCGACAGGGACAGACAAGAAAGCACAGGAAAAAAAAAAGGCGAGTGGTGATCCACAGCATCATGCGAGACGGAAAGCTGGTGGGCATCCCTCTGAGTAAAGACACCCGCAAGAAGCTGATGATCCTGCGGAAGAAGAGGGGCAAACTGCAGGCACAGCTCAAACAGAAAAAGCTCCTGGCCCAGCTGAGGATGAAGAGCGGTGCCATGAAAGTGAAGTCGTGGTGCGGCGGCGCCGTCAGAGTCACCGGGCTCACGTCAATGGACATCCCCATCAAACGCTTCCCCTGCCCCATCTGCCCCAGCGCCACATATGCCAAGCAGGGTTCTCTGCTGGTCCACCACGCCATCAGGCACCCACCAAGAAACTCAGGCCGCCACGCCCGCCTGCGGTGCCAGGTGTGTGGACGACGCACCAGCTCGTTACACAAAGCCTTGAAACACCGGGGCCAGCATCTAAAACAAGCTGCATTCCAGTGCCGCAAATGCCGACACCGTTTCTGGAACCCGGGGCTCCTGGCCCGGCACAGGTTCTCCTGCCGGGGGACAACCAGCGTGAATTGGGAACTGGTGAAGATGAAATCGCCACCCCCACACGACCTGTCGGATAGTGACCGCTCACCAGTCCAGCTACCGGTCCCTGTTCTGGTGCAGCCGGAGAGATCAACAGTTCTGACTGAGTACAGTCAGTAAAGAAACAGTTTTATAGACTAGAATGTTTTTACGTTTTTTTTTTTTTTTTAAATAATCTGAGAAGCCAACAAGAGCTGGCAAGTTTTTAACCGATACAGCTGGGAAAACGGGGAGGGTTTAGTGTAACTACCGTAACATCCCCACACCCCTCCCGGGATAAATGTGTATACAATCCTAACTTCCTGCAGCAGAGGTGGTTGATAAATTAGCGTGGACTTCAAAAGGCCCAAAATCTGCCCCGCCTCCTTCCCCTGAGGTGGAGGAACTCTAGACCACAAGACAATTTTAGTAGCACCTGTTCGAAAAAATGCATTAATCCAGTTTCCTTACCATTTTTGTTTTATTTTTTAGATTTTTCCCATTAGCAGTGTTTGCGCATAAACATGGATTGGATGCCTATCGTAGAAGTGAGGTACCTTTTTAGTACCAGTTTATTTTTTCAAATTGTTTTGACATTATTCACAGTTAAACAGTATAGTCTGTGTCTCTTGCTCTATATGTGTGCTTATTTGTTACCCCCCCCCCCCGTGGAGAATCTCTCTCTTTATATTGAGATGACGTCTGCCCTCAAGATAAGGTTACCTTTTTTTTTAATAGAAAGGAAATCCTGACCTTCTGGTCTAAGAACCTCCATTTAAAATGACTTGTGTGTCACAACAGGCAGTACTAGTTTTTGTGCTAAAGTGACTGAAAAGGAAAAAAAGGAGTTGGGACGAAACAGAAGTGTTGGTGACCTTGTTTTTAATGTACACTACTTTTGTCTTTTTTAAAAAGAGGCGTGGAGGGAGAGAAAACACGACTCAAACTGTTAAGGTGTTAAGGATTTGAAAAGGAAAATAACGAGTGTACTGTACAATTCGTATTATATTTTATTATATATTGATTATTTGCTGTTTTTTACTCCAAGTATCATTTCTTTTATCATTGTTGGTATTGTATGGGTGGGAGGGAACGAGTTGGGGGACTATCTTTGTAAAACAGCGGGACGAGTATATGTATCGATGTGATATTTCTTTTTCCCCTTCCTGTACCCCTTTTTCCTGCTCCCTCATTGCCACAGTTATGCCCAATTTTTGTAACAAAAGCGTGTACGCATAGTTCATTACTTAGGTCCTGTCCAGACGTGTTTTTTCTTTTTTTTCTGTAAAACTAAAACATGTAATATTACTAAATTACTATCCTTTTCTTTGCCTAAAAGTGAGTTGTTGAAAACCCTCAAATCAAATAAAATAAAAAAAATCTGAAATGTTACGTCCACTGTTTAAGTTTATGTTAACAGCTGATATCTGCTACCTTCTCTAATAATGAGAAATAATAGTAACCGTGTTCAATCTTATAATATTAATATTATACACAGGAAAGCTTTATTTTATTAAGTTTCCAGGATGGAGAACAGGATTTGTCCAAAGTAAATATTATTCAATGAATTTATTGGAATTGGATGCTTTCCGGTGGGCAAACTTCACATTTCTTGTTCAGCGAATTTTAAAGTTGACTCAAGTTAATTCATTAGAAGGCCACCTTTGAAACACTTTACTAACAAATTACATTGTTCTTTCCTGGAAACTTCTTCAGAAATTACAGCCCCCCTTTATAAAATTGATATTGTGACAGCAGCACAACATTCAAGCTTCCCCAAAATTAATTGAACTGTAACACTTGATTGTTTTCCTTGGAGAGAAGTGGAAGGATAGTAATTGTTTTTCTCCTCCTTACTTCTGCGGGGGTTTATAATAACTATTTATATAGCACCTTTTTGAAAAACAGTTTACGAAGTGCTTGCACAGACAAAGAAAAGCAACATTCAGAAAACTATATAACAAACAAATACAAAAACATAAAACTGATTAAAAAAGCTTAAATTAATGATCAATAAATACAAATAAATGGTTATTAAAACAGTAAAAGCAATAAAAAGACTGAAGCAAAACAAAAGCAAGGTAAGAATTGAATCAGTAAATGCAAATTTAAAAGAATTTCCTCTTGTGGTGTCCAGTCCTGCAGACAGCAGGATTTATTTACTCCGGATGTGCGATATCCCGCTTCTGCCTGCAGCCTGATCGATACAATGAAGGTGAAAAGGTGAACGTACTTTGCATTAAAGCATCGTGGAATTACTTATCATTAAAAAAATTACTTCTTTCTACTGAGGAAATAATCCCGATATGAAAACTATCGACAGCATGTAATTCATTTTGGTATAGTCGGATTCAGATAACAATTACCAGTGGTGGGGGAAAATATCCATTCCTGTGAAGCATCTGTTACTGTTGAGTCGGCCATTTTTAGAGTTGATGGGCAGTTGAATGGTGTTAGCAACTTAGAGAAATAGTTTTACATGGAAATGGCTTCCGTGGTGGAAGAAGTACTCCGATCTTATATTTGAGCATAAATGGCAAAACCATTAGAACCAGTAGAAATACTCTGTATAGCATATTCCTAACCTGTTTTTAAGGTTAGAAATGTGCTTGAATTTGATGATTCTCCTTGAAAAATGCTTAATTTTTCAAAGTTATCTGGTGTTTTATCATCAAAACAATCATATTTGAAATGAAATGATCCCGTCGTCATATTGTTTCCTGGAATTATTAATGTTTTGTTTTACGAACCATGTTATTAATGTTAGAATACAAATTAACTTAAAATACCAAAACGGTAAAGTACTCATTCTGCAGAATAATGTATATATTACTGGACAATGATAATCGATGCAATTATATGTTCATCAATTCAATATTGCAACAGGTAACTGTGGAGCTAATCTTTATATATTTCATATATATATATATATATATATAAAAAGTAAAGTCTTAATATAATAATTATATACATCAATATCAATAAATATAAATGTATTTGTTGATTATATTTTATATTATTACTCAAAGTTACCAATTAAATGTAATGGAGTACAAGTAAAGTATAACTAGATGAAGTATTACAAGTAATGTGATCAGTATGCCATTAAACTCATCTATTTTCATCCGTGACCCCATCAGGATCCGGCACTAACAAGTTATAAATATGCTACCAACACCTCTCCTGCCGTAAAGTACAGCTCTGAACACGGTAAACTTTCAGAAAGCCATGAAAGTTTACCGAAAGCTGCAGCTTCCACCTCCTGGACGCTTGTTTCAGATAATGAATCCACCGTGGATATTTTTATCCACCCGTTCCTCCTACGGGGACGCTGGAGTGGTTTCTCTCCCTGTGACACATGCAGCTTCCCTCCCCACGCACACAACAACAGCAGCAGACTTGCAGAGAGCTCCAGCAGCTCCACACACATCAGTGACGGGGGGGTCAGGTGTTGTGCACCTGGAGCATGCGGTCAGGTGAGCCTCATTCGTACTGACGCACGTCTCACCAAACATACGGACAGTGGTTGAGTGTAGTACATTTACTCAAGTATATATTCAAAGTACTTGTGCAAGAGTATTTCCATTATATGCAACTTTATACTTCTACTACACCACCTCTCAGAGACAAATATTGTACTTTTTACTCCACTACATTTTTCTGACAGCTACTTTTCATGCCCCTATCTCCAAATTTAGTGATTATACATTTTAATATGTTTGATCAACTGAAAGATGAAGTGTTCCTTCTCCTTCTTAAGTTAAATAAACTATTTAAACCCCTTCTTGGACCAGCTGGAAAAGGCATCGTCACAAACTGAAAGCAGTTTTTCTCAGCTTCTGAAAAGAGATCAGTGGTTCTCACTGGACACCGACACTGATGATCTTATAGACCATGATGCATTGCAGGATTTAAAGTTGTTAAACACCTAGCAGCAGTAAAATGCAACATGCAGTCAGATTAATGCAGAAACATCAGATATAATAGGAAAACACTGACACGGACCATTTTACTGCACAATTAGTATTTTTAAGTACAGTTTTCTCATAATACTTACACACTTTACTTGTTTTTTTTGCCGGATTTGTACTTGTAGTAAGTGGAGTAAACAGTGTGTTGTAGCTGTGCAGTTTGACTGTAACTCTTTGGTGCATTGCTGACAAATGGCCACTAGATGACGCCATTATAACACACTTTAAAGCATGATGGCGGCCTCCCAAGTCTGGAGGGAAGGAGCAAGGGGAAATAATTTGAATTGGAAACGCCTCATGAAACTCGAATCACACATTAGTGGAGTCAAGCTGTTGTTCCTCCGCACTCTCACTGATGCATGCCAGCGTACACACTCCTGCTTGTGTATGCATGTTTGTGAGTGTGTGTGTGACAGAGATTATTTTGGCCTCTTACTACTAGCACATTCCTGCCATGTATATTTGACAGCACTCTGTCACCAGATAGGACTTGCAGGCTTTTCCAGGGCCTTCTAGGAACTGTTGTTCCCGCAGTGCAGCTGCTGCATCTGATTCATGAATCAGTCATATTCGACAGGAAACACATGATGTGGCATGTTTATGTGTGATTTACTCCTGTATTTCCTTTATAGGCTGCCTTTAGTGAAGTTGGTTATTGAAGATTTGCCATTTTAGCTTTTGCTCAGATCTGCACGACAGTAAATGAGTAACAAAACTGCGTAAAAGCCACAATAAACATGACAATGAAATACATATGTAGACTACACAAAAACAAAAATGTAACTCAGATGTTTATTTATTTATTTGTGCATTTAATAAGGACAGTGCACACGAATACACATTGCTGTAAATGTGTTACCCATAAGGGTATTATTAAGGGTAAATCATTTATCCTAAAAAAGACAATACAATTAAAACTAGTTATTGTAACTGGATATACGTATGCAGTGTAGAGTTAGAGTAAA
>JAVQJD010073592.1:0-14404 GCA_036023655.1 Nannoperca australis | reverse complement strand
GATGACAAAATAATGCGTATTTGTTCAGCCCATTACAACAGCACAGCTCGTTAAACAAAAGCAATCTAGCTCCAACACAACATTACTGCTAAGTAAGGAAGTTATGTGGAAAGAAACTTACATTCGTAATGACTTTCTCCACTCTCCTCCTGCGGACTTCAAAACAGCCTCTCTCGTCAACTGACGGTATGTTGCCAAGCTGTCACTCACATCACAACTGGCCAATAGAAACGTCTTTGAGCGTAGGTCCCGCCCACGGCATAAAGCGGAACCGGAAGCACAACTTTTAGATTCGCAAGCAAAACTTTTAGATTCGCAATCAAAACTTTAGGGTTGGAAAGCAAAAGTGTGGGAAGTTTCTCTCTCAAACCACTTTTTTGATGCTTTAAAAAGAAACAAAATTTTCTCCATAGCCAAAGTGCTCATTTCAGGTCCACGGATAACGCAGCTCAGATTCCAGATCAGCGTCGTGTGAATGATGCTCCTCATGTGCCAAAATGTGCTTTAGTAAACATGTAAATCAACATCTGAGAAACAAAAAGGGCCTCTGCTTTCTCTTAGGAATGTGATGGGGACTGGTCGGTCACCCCCCCCCCCCCCGCTGCACAACCACATCCACTTGGTCAGAAGAGAGTTTGTGGATCAGAAGTACCACTCAGTTCTTGAAGGCTCCACAGCGGCTGGCTCTGCTGATAAACTCCTTGAGCATGGCGCCGTCCACCTGCCAGAAGGCTCCGGTCTGAGTCACCTGAGTCAGATGGTTTACACAGAACCTGAAACAGAACACTTCCAGGTCCTGGAAAAAGACAAATAACACGAGACAGGGTTAGATTTTACAACATAAAATGTCATATAGAACAGAACAGAACTGACACGACCTCTCGGAGGAGGCTTTTCTCGAACAGAGGTGCGTGTGATACTGTTCATGTAGTTCACTGTGCGTACACCAGGTGTCACCATATCCTGTGGTCAACAGAAGCAACTTGGGTTCTTGCATCAGTGCTATTTGAAGGAAAGTTTACTGTTCATTTCACTAGACGCGCGGTACACTGTGTTGCACTCGGCACGTCAGTCACTGCCCTTTTTATGCAGCCCCTAAACTTACTTACTTACAGTAAAGTCTAAGTAAATAGGATGTATGTGTAACATCATGGCATGCTTCGTGGTGTGCAGTACCTCTGCGTCGTATCGTATGGCGGCAGACAGCAGCGTGAAGGCGTTTTCCACAGTGATTCCCCTCTTGATGATCTGCTGACACAGACGCTTCAGGCGGTTTTCACAGTAAGAGGTTGCCAGGTCCAACAGGCCTGCAGCCAACACACACAGACGCAGTGTAAATATATATATCTTTTTTAAAAACCATACAAAAGAGAGAGGACGGGATCTGTGTGCTCACCGATGGCGTCCTCGGGGGGAAGGTCAACGGTGTCTGTGTAGAGGAACTGCAGGAAGGACCTGTAGACGGGGTAAGAGAACTGGCCGATCTCTATCACATCCTGCTGATCCTCCGACCACTGGGAGCGAAACATGGACCGGAAATGCTCACACCTACCCCAAACAAAAGAGCATCTGTACCGTGTGAAGGGCTGCGAGGATCGAAAACTGGCATCGAATGTCTGCTCATAATCTTCTTTCCTTGATCAGACAGTTCTGGATTCTAATCTATATTTTGCCCATTTTAGAGCATTTGATTGAGACAGAACTCTTGCACAGCTGCTTGTGTTTGTATAAGTTAGCATTGAGAAGCTTTCTTTTGGGATATGTATAAAAACATGGTTTTACCAGACTCAGGTACTGTATCGCATAACACCCGACTTAACTGTGCATAGAAAAAGCAATGCTCTCATTCATTTAGCGTAATCCCTCTTTAGATATCTCTCGGTCTCACACGCACCTGATCTTCAGCACGGCTTTGTGAACGTGAATGCATTTGCCGTCAACGCTGAACTTCAGGTCAGCTGTTTCTGGGCTGTCGAACTCTTTCCTCAGAGCCTCGGCGACGGTCAAGAAGTCATCGTGCTCTAGAATGAAGTGGAAGACGTTTCAAAATGCACTTGAAGACGACCATACTGCTGAGGATCAACCCCCCTCTCTCTCTCTCTTTCTCTCTCTCACCCGTAGACATGAGCCTCCACATGACGGAGGGCGTGGCGAAGCAGGCGAAGACGTCGTCAGTGTTGGTGAAGTGCGTGAGGTGAGGCATGACGACGGACTGACCCCGGCACTGACCCCACATGTACACCTGGAGGGTAAGCACTGTCAGTCATCCCAGTCACAGACGTCTTCAGGAAGACACTGTAACTGAAACAACCTGCGTGTGTTGTGTGTTGTGTGTTGTTAGCACGGCCTGATGGAGACACGTCAATACAGGAAATGCACAAATCCACTCGTGTATGAACAACACGCACATTGTAGACGAGACTAATTGCACACATACCTGTCCGCTTTGGGTCCTGGCTGCTGAAGTGTGTGTTGAATGACATGCTGCGACCTCTACAATCCTGTGGGATGACAAATGTGTTCACCAACAGGCACGTGTTCATTTTCAAGTGCGCGTGGAACCACGTGTAAATATCGTGTTGCAGCCACAACAAGAACAACTGTGTGGGGGAAGGCCAGCACACTGCGGTGAACAGTGCTGAGGCTGTGTGGTCATTGTTAATGAAGGGGAGCGACTCTTTGCCCACTGGCATGTACTCAAAACCAGGAGAGGAAACGAGGAAAGGAAACAGGAAGTTTAAGTCTCAACAGGATGTGAAGAAACTTGTCTACTGCTGTGAAGATCAGCCCTCCTACCTCTCTTTGTCTGCCATGATTTGCACAGGGCTGAGGTGGTTGCTCTTGTTGCCAGTGCCCAGTTGGCCGTAGGTGTTGGCCCCCCAGGCATACAGCCGCCCCTCGTCTGTTAGCGCCAGGCAGTGGCTGTAGCCCGATACAACCTGGAACACAGGGGACGCCTTCAACCTCGGAGCATACAACACGACACGTCAGCAAGGTTGTGGTCTTACCTGTTGGACACACAGCTCTTGGAGTGCAATGAGGCGGCAGGGCGTCAGCTGGTTTCCATTGTTACCGATGCCCAGCTGTCCGTTACCATTGTAGCCCCAGCCATAAACCTACACCAACACAAAACAGTCCTCTTTACTGGGGGACGTTCAGGGGCCTCGCTGGGATCATTGAGACCTCGTGCGGCGCCGCCTTCACCTCTCCGTTGTCGACCAGAGCCATGGAGGAGGTCTGTCCGCACGTGATGCCCACCGCAGTCTTGCCCTGGAGGCAGCCGGTCACTTTCCTGGGGTAGGGCTGGTTGGCTGTGGAGCCTGAGCCGATCTGGCCGCAGTTGTTGTAACCCCATGCAAAGACCTGGAGGGGCAGGGGGGCAGGTCAGGACCCGGGGCCCACTTTTACAACCATCACATCATGTTTTACATGGATTTAAATGGATTTCCAGTTCAACAGTAGGTCTGATGTTACAGGAGAGGCCTCCATGTGAGGAAGACCTGAGCCCATGTTCTCATTCAGGAGACAACGGGAGCAACCTTGAACTTTCATCTCACTAACTTTTCTCATCTCTAAATCCACATTCCCTGCTGAGGGATGCACAATTGCCAGATTATCCCTTAAAGCAATATTTTAATGACAGGACATACGGTCATTCGCTTTCTTGCCAAGAGTTAGATGAGAAGACCGACACCACTCTCATATCAGTACACTTGTATGAAGCTCCAGCCAGGAGGCAGTTAGCTTAGCTTAGCATAAAGACGGGATACAGGGGGAAACAGCTAGCCTGGCTCTGATACAGGAGCGGTGTCGATCTCCTCATCTCACCCTCAGCAAATACATTTCCAAAAAATAGACAGATCCCACTTTAACCTGCCGACAAGCGCAATTACACAATGAAGACATCCAACGCAATATTTCACAACACCGTGCAACACGTTTCACATGACAGCCTTTCCTGGTTGCCACCGACAGTCTAATTGGCTTTAATGCCTCGGGGTTAAAAGTAAGCTGCTTAGCGGGACACTGACAGGAGCTACATCCAGGTTTTCATGTGACCCAATTAAACAGGAACTCCAAACATACTGGTCCGTGTAAATACGCCGTCCCGGCTTCGTGCTGAACATATTGCCACAACAGTTACCTCTCCATCCTGAGTGAGGGCCATGGAGTGGTGCGAGCCGCACACCACCTCTCTCACTTTCTTGTTCTGCAGGTTGGCGGTGACGAGCACCGGGGACAGCCCCTGGTTGGTGGTCCCGTTCCCCAGCTGACTGTAGCCGTTGTGGCCCCAAGCAAACAGATTTCCATCTGCAAATCGATCACCACAAAGGCTCCGTAAGAGATGAGAGCGCGTGTGCTCGACAGGGTTAAAGGTGAGAGTGTGTTACACAGCTAGGATGTGGGATAACCCACCATCAGTAGCCAACAGGACGTGGGGCCCGCTGCCATAGCTCAGGCTGACTGCCTTCTTCCCCTGCAGGAAGTCCAGCTTCTTTGGCACAACGGTGCTCAGAATGTCTCCTGTACCCAGGCAGCCACTGCTGTTCAGCCCGAACGCAAACACCTGGGGAATAATAAGAGAGAGAGAGAGAGAGAGAGAGCAAGCTTAACACAAAAGTCAGCTTCTTTCTTTTTGTTGCCAGTAACGGTACAAACAAACGCGTTCCTGCTGTTTCATTCATTCTGCCCACTTCCTCTTCTCGAACAATGTCTTATCACCTGCACACACTTCCTTGCTTTAACTTTTAAACTCAGCTAACAGCATTTAAAGAAATAATACTTTACAGTGTTTAAATGTAGACACCCACGCTGCTCACCTCGTTGCCGTGTGTGATGTAGATGGCTTCGTTGGCCGAGATCCCAAAGACACAGGCCTGCCGAACTGTGGCCAGTTCCTCGGTGCTCAGCAGGGAGAACAGGGGCCACTTACTGACGTCCACCATCGCACCCGCAAAACTCAGCCTTCCTTTTCGGGGGGGAGGAGGAGTCAGGGCAGGCAGGGGAGACGAGGGAGGGGCAGGCGAGGGGTGGCGAGGAGAGGGGAGGACGTGAGGAGGAGGCGATGCTGGAGGAGGTGCGGAGCAGGGAGCGGAATCATCCCTGCTGACACTTCACAAAGGACCAGATGAGAGGCAGTCATGAATGAATGGAACATTTAGCCCCCCCCTCTTCACAAACCAGCAGCAGACATGTTGGACAGATGTAAACACACCTAGACAGGTGCACTCAGAATAACATACATGTAATCCATGTGTGAAGATGAAGAAACTGACTTTCTTCAATGGAGAAGCCCTGGTTTAACTCCCAGCTGGCTCGTGCAAATGATATGTGGCATGCACACAAAGCAGCACGTGATCTATTACGGCGAGGCTTTGTGGTTCATATATTTGGCCAGATTCTACCCAAAACCTGTCAATTCAATGTATTCTTGCTTATATGCGGATGTGACACGTCTGCTTCATCAGCCATGACTTCCCTTGAACAAATCCGCCCTTCAGGTCGGGATACATGCCGACTTCACTGTTCACTTCAAGTGATACAGGTTCATATAGCTCCACATTACTGCAAAGTACTGCACGGTCTCAAAGTGATCGACATACAGTTTCGTTTTGTTTGAATAAGTTGTGTATAAATAGTTGCCAAACTCTAGAAGTTCTAACGTGGCTCTCAAAGACTAAGAAAAGCCATTGAGTCACATGTGATCACATATGTCTTGTAGCTGCCAAGCAGAGGTGTTTATTTTGCTCATTTTCTTGAATGGAGTTTGGCGTAGCGTCCTCTCTCCTCCCGGGCGAGCCAGAACACAACACTATCATCATCAGCAGCAAGCAAAACCTGCGTTATCTTACTCACAGGCTCTCTTTTATGCGTGTTGTATAAAAAATAATACAAATTTTAGTCATTTAGTAAGGCGATAGCAAGCTAACTGGCACTGAACATATGGTAAACAAGAGAAGCTTTTAGCTTAGTTAAGCGCTTCCCTGTGCTCTTCCTACCTAAAGCATCGCTCCATAACAACGAGACAACTGAGAAAAGACAGACAGACACACAGCGATGTTTAATTACATTGTTACTACAGAGAAACATCCACGTCTACAATATGCAAACCAACGGTATAAAGTTACCCGACTGAGACAGTCCGCCCGGCGTTGTCAACAGTAGATCAGCCTGAGAACTGCGTCGAGTGTCCTCTTCGGCTTCTTCATTTCCGGCAGAGTGGACGAGGCATGGGGCGCTTTGCTGCCCCCCTCCGGCCATTACTTAAACAACAGTTAGAAACATGAAGTTGGTCTAAAGTTCTAAATGGCGGGAAAAAAGTTAAAAACATGTCTTTTTTTTCATTGATCGTGTCCAGTATTTTTGGTAGAAAACACAGTTAGCCCAAACTCAGTCAGAAACATTTATAAATCATGATTATTAAACCGAAACTGTAAATGTGTCCCTTTATTATGACTTCACAAGTTTAAGTGAAGCTAGTCGTTTTTTAAATGCACATACAGTCATGTATGTATATGTTTCGATGGTTTATATGTTTTGATGCTGCAGATATAAAAAAATAAAAATAAACATTTTAATATCTAAAAATGGTAAAAGATCTTGCAGGAGTCACTAGCGCACCATGTACTTGTAATTTCATTTGGCAGCCAGCAGGTGGAGTCATACCACATAGATCTGGGCTCATCGGCTTGGATGTGCTTGGATGTGCTGCATCATTTGGGATGCTCTTGATACAGGGATGATACAGAGCCAGAACATATGGGTTTAAAATGAAGCAGCTTTTCTAGTTAGAATTAGTTAAACGTGCTGAGTGGAAGCTTTCTACTTCAAATTCTACAAAAGCCTGAGCGAAACGATTCCATTGGCTCCTAAGGAAAGGAAGCCAATCAGAATCAAGACCAAATATGTTTACCAGTCTTGGTTTGATGTGTCCAGAAGAACAGTTTTTATTTATTTGTCATTTGTTCTGGCGTTTTCTGGCCTTTTCTGTCACTGGGATCGCATTAAATATGAAGCCTTGTAAATCGGGATAATAATTCCCAATCATAAATACGTTAGTCACGTAGGCCGTACATGAGTTAAAAGTTTAAGTCATTCAACATTGTGTTTTGATTTCACGCGGGATTCGAACTCCCTTCTTCCAGGTGTGTTTGAGCACGCGCGTGGCCCAAATCAGACACGCCCACGTTGTCACGTGAGCAACAGGTGCATGCAGGGTGCAGTTAGCATACTTGATGCTAACACAGTCGCGTCGGACCCCCAGCGGAGACTTCACATCTGTTAGGAGCGTTTAGCTTCAGCCAGGCGTGTCGGGCCTTTCTGTTTCGACGGGTTCTCGTGTTAATTGCTGTCATGGCTGACACACGTTTTGGATTTGAGGAGTTGACGGTACATTTGGGGATGAACGAGCAGAAACGTTGGTTGCGGAGGACTCACGGGAGGACGTTCGGACAGGTGAGTACTAAAACCGAGCGTACGGTGGAGGCCGTCTAGAAACGTGTTGTGTGTGTGCGCAGTGTGCTTTAAAGTGTGTGTTTGTATTTGTATTGCCGTGGTTAAGTTTTATTCTGCTGGTAAAGTGGCACGTTACTTCACTTACGTACTTTTAATAACGCTTTTTGCACCTGCAGTGGCTCTTTTTATTTCTTGTAAGTCATTTCTGTGTAATTGTGTAAAGGTTTCTCCTCTTTTCTGGTTAATTCTAACAAGTAAAGGACTGTGGTTGTTTATTTATAGGCTGCAAATATCCCCAGTGAAGGAATACATTGTTGTGTGGACATCAGGGCTCTCTGCTGGGATGTGTAGCCTGTACATTGACATGCTCATGATACATTCACAGAAAAAGTACAGGCGACCTCATTTGCTTTTCATGAATTCCCACTGGCTCACTCTCAGATTGCAGTCTTTTCTTCCTCCCACACCTTCTTTCTCTGTGTCCCTGCACCCTCACTCGTTTCATTTCCTTTTGTGAGACACACACACACACACACACACACATGCAGCTGTGGCTGTGTGCTTAGCGAGCGGAAGCAGAGGCCTGTGTTGGTGCACACAGATAATATTTTGCCCCTTGATGACAGCAATCCCATGCTGCAGCCTTGAGCTCCTCGAAACAATACAAGTCATGAACAGAGTGTGGAAAAAAAGAAATCTGACAGGCGTAGTAATGACTGTGTGTGTGTGTGTGTGTGTGTGTGTGTTGCTTGTTGTGATCTAAATGTCACAATATAGGAGACTAGATGAGCCGGAGACGTGGCTGGCTGTGAGGACCATTATCCTGGACTCATTTGTTGATGCAGCAGAGAGTGATATTTATTCCAGGGAGTTCTGTGTTTGCCTGTAATTTGTAATTTGCTCTTCATCTTGGTTATCTTTATTAACCTGAGTTCTTTTCCCCATTCATCCTTCACTCTTTCCATAATCTGCACCAACAAAACAGCACCTGATGCCACAAAGCAATCCATGCTCTTTCCTGGTAAAGATTAGTCTTTTAGTAAAAAATATAACTTCCTGTTATTGTTGAGAGTGAATACATTTTCTTCTTAAGTTCCCAGGTCCTCCCAGTCATTTGTCAGCTCGCTGGAGGAACATTTGTCGTGATTTATCTGCGCAGAATATGCTTTGTGTTGTGTTTGTGTTTGTTTAATCGGTTTAGATGTCACTGACGCTGTTAATACGCTCCAAGGAGCTCACGTGCACGTCATTAGGAGAATGAAAGTGTCACTGATGAGTTGGCCCGCGGGCGTGTGTGCGCGCGCGTGTGAGCTGCTGATGTTGATTCAGCACCACGGACAGCGCCAGCTCGCTCTGCTGAAACCACTGCAGTATTTTCAGCTCCGGGTGAGTGCGAGTGCGTCTGCTACCGAGCTCGTACACACCACAACACACCAAGTGAACAACATTTCAACTCTGATAACCTCCTCGGGTGTTTCACGGTCCTTCCACCACCGGGAAATGCGACAGGAACAAGCAAGGCTAAGACCTTAATTCAGATTAGGTGTAGTTTCTTAGACCATTTCATGCCAGCCGAACCGACTACAACACCCAGTGTTACGCTCGAGTCATGCAACAGGTGCGTGCCGATAGAAAAGGCAGCATTCACCCGCCAGATGTTTGGACGGAGTGATGCCTCACTGATGCAAAGGCGCGCTCGGAAGTGAAGGAGGACACACGTATGTGGAGGTCTCCTATATTAGTGACGCCATCTCGCCGCCGCCCCCCTCCCCAAATGTTGCCAGTTACTGTTCATATCCAGTCAATCCCGATACTGACGGTGTGGGAACCACGTGTCTGCAGGCAGCTCCAGTTAGTAGGGCTGCGTCAAGCTGCACGGGCAAACCGGATGTAACCTTTTCCTTCAGAACAAAAGTCGAGCAACTGGACTGTGCTCAGTTTTGGAAGAGAAAGATTGCACAGCTCTTGGTTGCTTAAACAAAAACAAAAAAGTTAATTGTAAGTATATGGTTTTGGTACAGACAGCAAACCCATATGCATGTATACTTTGCTGAACATTTGACAATCAACCGACAATTTTATGTAGGCTATATTTCTAAATATATCTAGTTTTTATATTTGAAATGTGTCTTTTTATCCTGGAAATATGAGTTAATAGGCCTAAACATAAATAATCACATAGGATTCTATGATGATGATATTATGATTTTAATTTCAATGTTAAATTAATTCACATTTATTCTTCTTTTAACATTTGTTTGCCTGTTTGTCAAAATGCGTTGATAAGTGTTCTCTTAATAAATGAAGTAAAATGTTCAACTGAATCAATAAAAACATAAGAAAATGAAAAGAGCATATTGTAAGAAAGTGCTGTTCTATATGGGGAAAGGAGAGAAGCAGTAACTTGTAGGACAATGGTGCGCTTAATTGCGATGTTGGTTGGGTCTTTTATTTTGAAGGTGCTAATCGGAACAGGTGTTTTGTTTAATTGCTCCCACTTTGTTGCTGGTTGGGTATAGATAGTCGGTGCACCTTCTTGCGTCCCACCGGCCGTCGGTCGTCTCGAGCGCTGCAGAAGAAGACGCTGAAGCACCAGAAGAGCGCGTGAGGACTACGAGCCGGACCCGGTCTTCTTCCTCCACTTCTTCTCCACAGAGTTTCTGGAGTAGTAGAGGCGGCAGAGCCACAGTCCAGCAGCTTCTTTTCATCAGCAAGGTGAGGAAGAGGAAGAGGAGGAGGAGAGAGAGGAGAGGAAGAGGAGACAGAAAGACAGCAGCAGCAGTGTCTTGGCGCATTGGAGCTTATGGATTATTGACAAGTGGAGGCCGAAACACGGATCAAATATTCACAAGGACTTTTTGAGAAGAAACGCACGGAGCGGGAGAGTGCCGAGGTCCCCTGCAGTGATTCACCTGCCCGGTCCTCCGCTACATGCGCTCCAACTGAGCAGAGAGCCAGCGCTGCTGCTGGACAAGGATTCTGCATCTAGCGCGAGTGTGTGTGTGTGAGTGTGTGTGTGTTTGGAAAGGAGCCCCCTGCTGCAGTACTTGCCTGCTGTAGGCTACGGGTACAGGGATGCCACCGACTTGCTGACGGACACCCGGTATCCGCACCCCTCCCCTCCTCCTCCCCTCCCGGACGGACGGATCCACCGACCCCTGCGAACCCCACTAATATGCAATGGTTTTTTGTGCAGAAGCCGACAGCTGCCGCGTACCGCCGACTTCACGCTAGCGCCGCCGCATGCCTGTCCGCCGCTGCCGCTCCTCTCCCCGCGCCGCGCGGCAAACGACGACATTTGAAGAGGAGCGCTCGGGGGCTTTTCACGCCGCGGCGGCCGGGCGGCAGCAGCAGCGACCCATCCTCCGCCGCTGAGGACCTCCGGCCGCTGGGGCAGCCGGAGGCGGAGACCGCAGAGAACAGCGCCGCAGCGGTCGCTCTCTTCCTGCCGCACGGGGACGACGTCGACGCGGAATACTTGCGGTTTCTCGTCTCGGGGCTTGTGGAGGAACCGGGCGAGAAACCGGGCGACGAGCCGGGCTTCCTGCTCCTTTTCTTGTCTATGGTGCAGATTGGGGGGCCGAAGCACCGCCGAACTGAGCCCAACAGCTGGCCGGCTCTGCTGGCATGCAAACAGGGGGGCGGATCAGCCCCCATGCGGTGGGTGAATTTTAGGCTGCCGCATCCGGAGCGCCTCTCGTCCCCCACCTCCTCCACCTCTTCCTCACCCTCCCCCGTCTCGGCCAAATCCATGCGGTTTATTTGGAACAACATTTTCAGCAAAGGATCGCATATGCTGCAGTGTCTTTGTGGCAGGAGCCTCAAGAAAAACAAGAACCCAACTGGTGAGTTTGTTGTGCGCGCGTGCCTCTCTTTCTGTGTGTGTACGTACGCACTTTATTGCGTGACCGTGCGTGTGGGTGCGCGCACGAGTGTGTGTGTGTGTGTGTGTGTGTGCGCGCGCTTGTGCGTATCCCCATCCCGAGACTGCACTGTTAGACTGCTTGCTGATGTTTCTCTGCAATCGCAGTTGTGCAGCAAGTGAGCGCACTACAGGGAGGGGAGGGGATTTGATGGGGGGGGGGATAACTTATTAGCACAAAAACTGAATACAGTGTCTGCATGCGAAAGACTGCGTGCGTGCTTGTGTGTGGCAGAGATGCTGCAGGAAATCAAGTCTAATGCAACATGCAGACCCGTTCAGGCTCCAGTAACCTGCATGATTAAACAGCACATGGCCTTATTTAGACTTCCACTGTGGACACTGGGTGCATACTGTGGCATGGGAAAGAGTGGCGTCTGTGTTCATCTTATGGCTGCTGACTACATCTCTCCTCATGATGCTGAAGACTGAATGTGATGCCGTCTCCAGCAGAGCTCAGAGCTTCTCGGGGGACTAACTTTGAGGGAACATACAATGTTTATAGCAACTTTTTCATTCAGGTGAGCTGTTAATTATGTCCATCCGGGTTTACTTACAGGCAACATGTCCATCTTCTGAAGCTGGATTTGTGTAAGTATGTAACTTCAAAGATCAGGGCTGGGATACATGTCCTTGGCTGTGTCCATCCGCAGAGTGCAGGGAGGATATAATTAAGAGTGAAATCCAGTTTAATTCGCCAGCAGGTCTTTTGATTCTCTTAGTCATCTCTCCAGAGAGCGCAGGCCAAATTTAGATTGACTGGAAGCTTTGACCAAACAGAATAGTTGTCTTTGTCTTCCACCACCCAAACCCCTCCGCTCTGGGTGAGGGCAGGAACGAGATTGACGTTGGCACTGCAGCAGGAAGTGGACATTGTTGACATTATTGGCTTATTGACAGAGCATTAGAGAGTTGGCCTCTGTATCCTCAACACAGTGTTTAGAGGACAGCAGCAAAAAGTGACCCGTTTAAGTAAGTTATGTTACTGCAGTGGGTTTCTCTCCTGTGGCTGGAGTGACATTAGCCAAAGACATTATCCTTAATGAAACTAAGAGGAAAGAGCAAACAACAACACGTGTTGTTCTGTCCACTCTGTTCTACCTCTGAACTCTGCAGCATAATGCAACATCTTCTTTTTGTGGGCACTTGAGTCTTGCGCTGCATTTCTCTGTACATTAAGGCATATGTTGGTGGCATAAAGTAAATGCTTTAGTAACCACAGACAAGTGAAAACATTCAGCACTGAAAAGAAAAAACAAACCACTGAGTGGAGACTTTGATGCTGCGATGAGGTCAAAGACATTAATGCTGTGTCTCCTCTTTGTCCCTGAATGCTGAAGAGTCAGTTGTTTGAGTGATTACAAAGCACTGTCCCTCTGGTTTGGAGCTGATGGTTAAAAAGGACAAACACATAATAAGTCAAATCTGTATAAACTCTGCAGCGTGGTGTAGGTCAGCTGTGCAACTCTACACTTTCAGGAGCCTGTAGTTTTATGGCAGATCATTAATAAGACTACGAGCCTCATAGAAACAGATGCATAAGTGAGGTGACGTGTAGTTTATGCTTCAAATATCTCCTGGAGAGCACATCAAAGTATTAAGTCTAATCTGTGACTTTTACTTATCCATAAATGTTTGTGTTTCTCCAACATATCAACAGCTTATGAAGGGCCGGTGGGTATATATCTGCCCTGCGTTATCAACAAGTAATCTCTGGGAAAACACTGGAGCAGTAAATCCTTCGCACCAAAGATAAACTGTTATTCCTGCAGATTCAAGGTGAAAACAAACAAAACCAAATAAATATTGATGTGTTGGCACAGGTGAAGGGATTAATTTGCTACACAGAACTATGCTATTGTGGAAACCGCACATTTTCACAGCTTCTTTTCACTGCCTGCCAACACACCGCCTGCAATTTACAAAGTGTCACGTGACCGGTTGTGTTTTTTGTGTCCCCTGGGCTCTGTTTCTATCTTAATTCCTTTTGATATTGTGCTCCTCTTTGCTCATTTGATGAATTGGCTTGAAGGTAGACTTGCTGGATTTATGAGAGAGTTTCAAACTCCCTCTTTGGGTTTGGTATGCCATTAAATGGACAGACTTCCAGCTGCAGTTTTCTATATATTGATATCCAATGTTAAATGCCCCTTTGAATAAAACATAAATCTATATTGTTATACATGCACATATGTATAGTTCAGGGTGGTGCTGTAACATGGGTCACAGTGAGGAAACAATTAGTCACTTGAGTGTGAAACTTTATTCTTGACCTAGAAAACTTTGATACAATCTTTTTCTGGAGCTTTCAGTTGCATTTCATGGCCCTCAAAAGTTTATGGAGTTGGCTCAGATGTCATCAGTTGATATGATGATAACTGAGCCAGCTCCACCCACCAATGAAGACCATGAGATGTGGTTGAAAGCCCCTCAGAAAGCTAAAAGTTTATTTATTGAACCAATCAAAGTTAGTTTATGACAGTTTTGATATTCCGTTGAATAAAGTTATTATTGAAGTTCAAAATACCAAACATTTGCATCTCAACTTGCAACTTAAATACCTTTTTTTAGGTTTTTGTCTCTTTGTGTGACAAAATATGTGAATTTAAGATGTCACGTTGGACTTCATTTTTTACATATTATAGACAACATAATCAATACATGAATAGACTCGATGCAAATAATACATTTTCCATTTATCCAATTCTCTGCACCACCGAGGCAAATCGCTGTACTTTCATTTGATGTGGCCTTAAGTCATTATGTCACAGTGAAAGTGATTGAGACTGTGGTCTGTCATGTGAGGTGATTAGCTAATGACAGAATAGTACACACACACACACACACACAGAGCGGGAATGCAAAGAAGAACGTACACACTGAGCGGAGATAAACATGTCAGGCTCATAGATTTACAGCAGCCAGTCACTTTCTCTTTTAATTAAAGAAAATGTCTAAACTCTCTCCCTTAGTGTGTGTGTGTGTGTGTGTGTGTGTGTGTGTGTGTGTGTGTGTGTGTGTGTGTGT
>JAVQJD010073586.1:0-18716 GCA_036023655.1 Nannoperca australis | reverse complement strand
CTACTGTTTATTATTCTTTTTTCAATAACTTTATCGAGCATTGTAACTGTATCAAAAAGCAATTTCCCTTCAGGGATTAATAAAGTATTTCTGATTCTGATTCTGATTCTGATTCTAATGTTATAAAGACAATTGCATCCACCCTCCCAACACAAATCGTCTTGTTGTGGAGAATGACTACTCCCTTCCATAGTTTTCCATGCTCACCTCTCATTTCCTCACTCGCCTACATTGTAATGTACCAGATTATTGACCCTTGTGGGCATTTTTCTTTAAACAAATCTTGCTGGGACAGAAACATCACTGCAAATCCCAGAAGACCTAAATGTTTTTTACCTTGCATCTTAATCAAAACTTCTATGATTCCCCGCCACTATAATAACTGATAAACCAGATACACCAGAAAAAGATGAAGAAGACCTTAAACCTACTGCAACACAAGACTAAGAGCCTACAGGCATGCTACAGCTCTGTGAGGCAGTATTCAGGCACTGTGGTGCTTTGAGCTAAATGCTAACATCAAAATGCTAACATGTTCTCAATGACAATGCAAACGTGCAAATAATAAGTAGGTATAATTTTTTACCATGTTCACCATTTTAGTTTAGCATGTTAGCATGCTAACATTAGCTAATTAACATAACACACAGTACAGGTGAGGCTGATCTGTCATACACTGAAATATGGGTCCATAGAATGTATATGAAGACATATCTTTATATACATTCTATGTATTGGACAAATGAAAACTTGTTGAAAATATATAGGGATCACCAAAGTGGTTATAAGTCATCTTGAGGGAAATATGAATGTCTGAACTTTTCACCAAAAACCACGAATATTAAGCACATGGTGTTACTAAAGGAAAAGTCGGGGGATCACAGGGTCAGTAGGCTTCATGGTCTGGGGCCATGAATGTCTGTACAAACCTTTATGGCAATCCATCTAACAATTGTTGGGACAGTTTGGACTAAAGTGGTGGATCGACCGACAAACCAACATTGCCATCCCTAAAACCATGCCACTAGTATGTTTAGGAAATGAAAGAAGCCTCCTTGTTCAACGATTTGGATTTCAAACAACGCTTTAAATAAAAAGGCGGAAAGTTACAGTTCTACGTTGTGACTAGTGTGTTTGTTTTTCTTATGAAAGTATCGGAGGTGAGTGATTACAAAGTTAGGTCAACGTTTTATTTTATCAATCACTCGTACACAGGTAGTTTTCACTGTGGAATCGATACATGTGGATCTTGTGAAAAATGTATAAATTTATATATTATTATTGTGTTTTTGCCGTTAATGATGATGCTTCAACATCCTGTTGTGCGTCATCCACAGTAAAGGTATCTCAGACATATGTTACTAGGTAATTAATTACCAAACAAGGTATTTGTGAACTGTCTGGTTATGATAAACGCATCAGTCCTATAAATATAACTCGATAGCTCCAATATGGATCAGTAATGTCATCACAGGTCCATGGAAACAGGACTCATTTAAGAAGAATAGCAGGAAATGGGAGAAACTGGTATTTTAATCCAAAGACAATAAAGCTGGAATTGGCCAGACTGCAGCCAAACAGTTTAAATCTCTACAAAGCCACTTCATTTTCCTCTCACACGTCAGTTGGCAAGATAAGCAAGCTGACTGTGGTTTCCTCATACTTTACTTTTAAAAATGATTCAGCACCTTTATACGTTGAGGGAAATATCTGAATGAGGAAAGAGGAAAGATAAATGTCTAGAATACCTCTGCCAACTATCAGGTTATCTAGGTTTGAAATGATGTGGCAAATTCAAAGTCTTTTCTTTCATTCAACTGATGAACATCAGACGTCTTAGATAACTCTGTGGCAGTTTGCATTGCCTCCCCACATTAAACCACAGTGGGTGCCCTACAAATGCAAAATAGAAACATTTACAATAAGATCTTCAATAAGATATTGCCACAAAGGCATCTTCCAAAGAATTACGTGTTCCGATATATAAGTCGTTGTGTGCCAGTTCAGAAGCATTAACGGCAAGAAGGCAAAAGTCACAACATGTCTCTTGGTAAAGGTAAGCTGTTTATATTGAAAGTTTAATCATTTAGAATTTCTTTTTTTACAAAGAGTAAGAAAATAAAAAACCCACTCTCAGCATCTATGTGTAACAATGCTTTAGAATTAACTTGATAACTACGTTGTGATTTCAGGAGAATTTCAAATAAGTGCTTAAGGAGTAACTGAAACATTAACACTTTCATTATATTTATTTCCTCATAGTGACTCATGTGTTGCTGTAGTTTTGACCCGTTCAGTCTATTATTCTCTCTCAGTGCAATCTGGAGTCAGACCTGAACAAGCCTTTGGTTGACTCTCTATGTTGTGGACAGCTTCATATTTTGTGTGTATCACTTCCTGCAGAGCTCCTGCTTTCCTACATTGTGATGATGCACATCCTCTTTGTGGCCTCACAACCAACTGAAGTATGGAAGATTCGGGAAGAGAAAAGGTCTCTGGAGCTAGCATTGTGTAATCTGTTGACAGCAGAAAATAATTATGTGAGTAAACACATCATAGAGTTATTAAGCAAACAGTGACACTGAAAGGTCCTGCTTTTACAACTTATTCATATTTGTGAAATTCCATTTTATTTGAGATGTACGCATCAGTAAAAGCCAATAAGTGTTACACAACATAAAAGTAATACAAAGTCAACTTACCTCCTCACTGTAGATGGAGGGACCTTTTGAACCCATTATTAAAAAGGATGACGGCTCCATTACTGTCTTTGTCATAATGACTCTCACTTTCTCTCTAGGTCAGGCACATGTTTGATGGAAACCCACCGAAGACATACAAATTAAAGAAATTACAGGGAATAACTTTGCCTGTGAGAAACACCACAGAAGAAATCCAGGACTCCGCCTGTGCAATCACTGACTACCTGCTCGAGCACCTGCCGCCAATAATCAAGAATTACTCTAAGCAGCACGGGGATGACATCATCAACAACATATCAGCGTTTCAAATTCACTTTGAAGCAGTGATTAATAAAACCGTTGCCCCGAAACAGTGCCACAGGACAGTCAAACCTTCACACGATTACAAAATGAAAGTATTTGGTTTCCAAATCATCTACTGTACCAGGCAATGGGTGGAGAATGTCATAGGAATCAAATCCTCCTGTGACTGAACACACTTTGGACAACTTATTTATTAATTTATTTATTTATTTATAGTTGCCAATAGGCTATTTATTTTATTTATATAGATGTCTTCCACATTGTCTGTCAGTCTTGTGCTGCTCCATTCTGACTGGTTACTGATGTTGTACTAGATGAGATTTTAAATGAAATGGCAATAATAAAATATTTAATTCAAACCACATCTTTCTTTTTTTTTTCATCTTTGGTTTCACTGCAAGACATCATGTGGCTATCACAGTGCACCTTCGCACACGTTTGTACTTGCATACATTCCCTAGTCCCTAACCATCCATCCAACCATCACAGCTTGCTGCCTGACCCTTTCCTAAACCTAAGTCTAACCTTAACCTCAAAACCAAGTCTTAACCTTCATACAGTTCTTTGGAGTAGTGAGGACAAAATCTCCTTACAATGCTGAAATGTGCTCACTGTGATGGTTTAAAACGGACATTGCTGGTCAAAGGCAGCAATACAAACATTTATTTTAATATAAATATTTATTTCACATGTGTTTTTCTTATTTAGGCCTTCATTAGTAATCACACAAGATAAAAAACATCAAAGATTGGGTAAAGCACCCCTTTGGATAAACACTGCTGTGGACTTTTACACCTATTTGAATTTTAAAGATGTAATCAGACTTTTGGTTGACTGTATGCATGTTACGGGATGTGTAGGTTTTTCTAAGCCAGAGATTCCTGAGAGGGAACCCCCAGAAAGTAAGACTGCCTCCTGATGTTGAATGACTTTTTCCTGTATCAGACGTTCCAGAAACGCAGGGGAAACTGTTAACACGTTGATCTTTATCTAAGGAGTCCTAATAAAAGTGATTCTCGAAAGATGGATCAGAAAGCCAGCTGCTGAGTAAAGCCTCTTGGCGTCATGGATTGCCGTTTCGGTAAGCATCTTGAAGTGCGGTTCAGAGTCCCGCTTTGTCTATTTTTAAACCAGTTGAACCTCTGCGGCCAAAGTTGCACAACACTGAAACTCTCCAGTGGTGACTGCAGATCCGGCCTCTCTCTCTCTCTCTCTCTCTCTCTCTCTCTCTCTCTCTCTCTCTCTCTCTCCCTGTGTGTGTGTGTGTGTGTGTGTGTGTGTGTTAAAATCCAATTAATGTCTACTGCGTGCTCTCTCATGTCGACGCTGTAGTCCTCGTCTTCCTGTACCTGCTCATTGCGCATGCAGACTGCGGACCCGTTGGAACCAAAAACGGGGCATTGAACGCAACCATCAAGCTGATGCGGGAGGAGATACGGACCGCTCTGAGCCACCTCGTAAGATATTTGGTGCTTAATTCAATTTCTTTACTAACATAACAGCTGTTTGTGGATGTTCACGTGTATGAAAGTGTACTAGATCATGTAGCTTACTTAAGCTTCTTGCATTCAAAGTCGTGCTCATAAGTAGGGGAAGCCTATTTAAGGACTTATTATGCACAATGCGGCTCCTGTCAGTATTATCATTATTCTTGATGCATTAACAAGTAGCCTAAGCGGTGGCCTATTGTTGGATATTGTTGAGGTGGAGCCAACTTTAACTGCTTCACACACACTTCCTATTTTACAAACGTATGATTGCCTAAGTTGTAAAAATCTGAATCAACTACAACTGGCAGTTAAAGCACTTTATTTCCCTCTGACATGCAGAAGTGGCAGTGGGATAAAGGGACATAAAATAGAAATAGGCCTGCTCCTTTAAAGTATAAATTATGTCAAAAGTGCCCTTACGTGTAGTAGTCCTTGAATTAAACTACCTGATGTGGAAATTGACCAAACCGGCCCCCAGCAGGATGTACCCGGATTGCTTCCCAACGTCTCCTGCCTCTCCCTGAACATCACGGAGCTGCTCGGGCCGGAGCAGCAGCCCCTCACCGCCCGCCGCCTCTCCTCCTTCCGCTGCTACATGGTGGAGATGTCCAAGCTGACCCCGGAGCTGTCGCGTCCGCTGCTGAAGACCGGGCAGTACACTCGGGACATGGAGAGTCTGCTGAGCGACCGCGCGGCCCAGCGGGACTGCAGCCTCCCCGCCTTCGAGCAGGACGTGCACGGTTACGTGTACGTGCGATGTCTGCTGCAGCTCCTGGACAAGCGGTTCAGCAAAGCAACGTTTTGATTTCACTGCGTGGGGCGACTGTTGTATTTATTTATTTTATTTATCTTATCCACGTATTATCAGTATCTGATAAAAAAAAAAAAAAGAAGTCATATTTATTCAAAACATAGTGATATATTGAAAATAAAGCAATGAGAAGTCAAGAGTTCAATTTTGGTTGCTTTTATTGTGATTCTGAATGATTTAAGGCATCTTACAAAACTTGGTGCATGGAGACATTTGAGATAAATAATAAAAACACACTCAGATGCAGCATGAGGAAGATATATTTACTTCTTAAAACAAATGAAATACAATACTACATTTGGGGAGAACCAACTTGGGCAGATCCAATGTGCAATGATATACTGTACATCCGTCCGGTACAAACCCGCATCAGAGGAAACAGCAAACAAAAGTTGGAAATCCAACCTGGTATGACAAACATTTCAAAAAAGAAAGACATTTTCATCCACAATCATGAAAGGCTGCATTCAGATGTGCATAAAAATTTTCTTATAGTAGCAATAAATCATTTTGGATAAATGTGGCCACTAAACATTACACTTCAAAATAGGCCTACTTGAGTTGCATTGCTGTTAAAAGGCTGTACTATTGTACAACTTAAAAGTACTGAATTTTGACGAATGCTTTCCCATCTCACTGTAAATTGAGCAGCCTTATATATCGACAGATATATGAGTTCGATGTAAAAGTAAAATCTCCCTTTAAAATATGTCTGCAATCCACAATAAAAGACTGCACATCCATCATAAAATAACTATCAGCGATGCCTTTTGCTACTGTAAAACTCAGTAAACTCGCTTGTTCTGCAGAAAAAAAAGTAAAAACACAAGTCACTAAATCAACGTCTGCCTGAGGATTGCTGAACCACAAATAAAAATAAAAAAAAGACACAAAGACTAATCAGCTAGCAGAGATCACAGGTAAGGGCACTTTATTTGACCCTAAGGACGACGTTCGTCAGACTTGCCGACTAAACCTGCACACAGGGTCTAATTCTCAAGCAGTCAACGAGTGCTCTGTCAGTAACAAACCACGAACTGAACGGACGGGTAAACTACTCTGATTTGGCTTTTGGTCTGATTCTGTGTGCGGTGTCTTTGAACATGGCAGACTAATTTTCTCCCGTGTCCGTCATTAACACACACACACACACACACACACACACACACACACACACACAATTTAATGTAACTATGAGCAAACGAAAAGTCAAACAATGTGATGTGACCCATACCCTTACATACAACATGTTTTTCTGCTGAGAAAGATCCTGACTTGATTTGTTCATAGCTAAATGAAAAATAATAACGCTGACCGGTGCAGCCCTGAGTGACCAACACAGGAACTGAAAAGACCCCTACAGCTGCTGTGCATTCAGCTAAGATCGTGTAACACTGTACATGTGAATGTAGTAAATATATACTGTATATAATCTGTACTGCTATTTCAGTTATGCTCCCTATGAGGGTTGTAATTAATATCGCTCCATTATGCTGTGACCTGCCCAGTAGAAACCCATCTATGTAACATACTGTATTTAAGATGATTGCTGTCGGACCTATTGGAGACGGGCAGAGCAAGCAAAGTATGAAGGAAGATGTTCAGCATGGACGGAAAAAATGCCAGGAAACCATTATTGTTAACTGTTAACTGGCAAAATAACATTCACTTGAGGAAACGAGGGATGAAAAAGTCAATTAAGCGCTCATCTTTCTTGTGCACAGGCCAGCACACGAGTGATCAACCTGAACGTGTTTGTAGGCGATCCCCCACGTTCAGCTGTGAAGCCTTTCTGGGAGGTTTCAGAGCATCAAAAAAACCCACAAACTTTACTGCCAGCTAGCTCTAAAAAAACACCCCTAATTCATCTAATCTCTGTGAAAAAAGCATCATGTCCATACACTTTATACAGAACACAAAATGAACAATCACTTAATAGTTCCCTTTTGAACACAATGCCGTGTTTTTACATTATAAAAGAAATTTAAATTTAAATAGATGTTGTTCAGAAAAGCAAACCACAAGTACCACCTTCCAAAAACATATTTAGAAGATCTTCACCTATTGTAGGTGAAGGCAGTAGTAATTGCTGTCATTCAAATATAATAATATGTTAAAAACTATTAAAATGCAAAGTCAAAGGTGGGGCTCCCTGTGTGCATCATTTCCAAGAATCAATGTACAACAGAACAGATGTATGACCATCGTGCATACAGAGTAAAAGTAGGCCAGACCTAGCTCGCATTTATGATGTCGTGGATTTTTCAGGGAAGCTGTGCATCTGTGGAAGACGTGGTGACCCCTGCTGAATGGTCATAAGGTAAACTAGTGATATGTCATTTTGATGATTGCCGTTCAAAAAGGTTCACGTGGCTTTCGGGTCTCCTCCGAGGACAAGGCTACACATCTGTGTGTGCGACGGCCTGGATGGCTTCTTCAGGCAGCAGGGATGGATCACTAAGAATGGACGTGGTTGTGCTCAGCTGGCGAAGTGTACTCAGCACCACTGGAAAACAATAAACCACAATTTAATAACCATAACTTGACCGTAAAAGACAGCATTTCCAAGCCAACTGTCTTGCCGCGTATCCTTGTATAGTGCTACAAAGTAAGCGTGGCCTTGATTCACAATTATCCAAGTTGACTGATTTAGCTGCTCAATACAACAACTACATTTGTAACAGCAAATTTGTCATTTACCGGGAGTTTTCCATGACTGCAGCATTGAACAGGATGCGTAAGAGTCTTGTGTGTCATGCTGGGGGACAATGACACAGGACACAGGGTTCAAACATTTGGGGGGATGGCCCGGCTAGACTTGGAAAAAGCTGCAGCGATAACCTTCTTAAATCGCAGACCCAGCCTCCTAAAGCTGAGCTGAGAGCAGCTGAAACTCTGACTGGATGACGGAAATCTTTCGACGTCATTATCAGATCCACTGAAGTTAACTTGCTAAAGTCTGGCTGGGTGCGGAATAAAAGCGTAGTATTTTGTGAGGTGAAAAAAAAAACCCCCAACCAATTATTGAAAAGTGTGATCATCACTGTTTCTGCCCACGAGGTTGATGCTGGAGTGATTTAATGAATTCATAAAACATGAGCTGCACTGTTAAATGGTGTCCTGTCATGACATGGCTGCTTTGTAACTGAAGATAAGGAAGGAAAGAACAAATAGAGATGGTGACGGATAGGAAGTCTTGAGTAATTTAATTATTTGAGTGGTGATGTAACACTTTGCAGCTGGAAGGAAGTCCCCTGTGGGCTGTAAATAATCCACAACTTCTAATTATTTATGTGGCAATGGTCAAGTAGGTGTGCTGGTGAAGTGCAGTGCCTTGGTGTGTTTCTGTGCTTGATGTCTGAGAGAAATAATCTTTTACTTACTGGGTCTGAGCACAGGAAGGGCGCAGTGACGATCGAGCCACTGCAGTGTGGTCTGATACAGCTCTGCTCGGCTTGTAGTTGACACCATCCCATTGAATGACTCAAAGAGAGGCTTAATAATAATGCTGAACTATAATGGATGGACAGTCAAGGGTCAATAACACTACAGAGAGAGAGACGAGTGCACTTATGTGTACGCCTGTAGCTTTTGTTTCAGCAGGCCGTATTTCAATTTGTGGTTTGCTTAACCTGAAAAGTATGCAACTAATGAAATCTTTTTGTTAGTAGGACTCAGGTTATACTTGCTCTAGGAGTGGCTCAGTGTGTAGATGACACCTTGCCGCCACCAGACACATGCTGGGAAGTTCTGCCAGAGATGGGGAGTTTCCTAAGTAATTTGCTTAATAAACAACAAAGCAATGCCTGTTCTAAAAGACAGCGCGAGTCTACATTTACTGTGCATAACACGTATGCATGTGTCAGTCTGATCTGAACAAGGTGCCTCTCAGACACAAGAGCATTCCAGATCAAATCAAAATGCTTCCTCCCACACCAACTTGGTGTTATTAACAAGCAACAAACAGTGTAAGTCAGTGTATGCTCTTTCACTGAAGGATACAATCCAGAACTTCCAGTTCTGAAGAGTGCGGCTCTTTACATATTCATTGAACTTCTCTTGCATGTGGTCGAAGCCGTGCCGCCTGATGGGAACCCCTGTCGCAGGCAGCTGGTTCTGACAAAAGCTGTGGCAAAGCAGATGAGAGTTAATGTGTTACGTGTCTGTGCAACTTTTGTACATCGAAAGATGGGTGAGATAAAATGATAAAAACTATTTAAACAATATTGTAACATACTTAATGGAGGTGTTGAGCTCCTCTATCTCCTCTCGTAGCCTCTTGATCTCTTCCGGCATGTGCTGCCTCTCCTGCTGGAGCTTCCCAATGTGCTCCACTGTCTTCTGCAATATGACTGCATTACTGATCTAAATGCACACAGTTAGCGAATGTGTCAGGGAAGCAAATGAAACATTTAGAACAATATGTGAAGCAAATACTGGCCAGAAACAGTGATGTCCTGAATATATTATAGATGTTTTATGACGACACACAAGTACAGACTCACATTTGATTGTGACTTTAGAGTGGGAACCAGGTTGCAGAGGGTTTTAAAGCCAATGTTGATGTTTGATCGTCTCTTTTTCTCAGCAGACGAGTGTGTTGTCCTCCGGCACTGTCACACAACAGCAGTGGAAATGTTACACACAGGCTTATTGCGCCATATGTTACAGAGGAAATGTGTTAGGAACAGGGTTATACATTTGCCCAGGCGCTCAATCCAGGATTTCTAACTACATGCCCTAACATATGACATATAAAGACCTATATGTTAAGAAACTCAAACGCACTGAAACACAAACCTGATTTTGTTCATTCTTTACCAGAGGTGCACTGCCGCTGCTCATCAGTGACTGGGGACTAGGAACTTGATCTAACCCACATGGTGATATTTGACCTGATCCTGGCCGACTGTGAACTGGAAAGAAAGAAAAAAAACAAAAAACAAACACATTTGAAACAGGTGTTGGGTTTGGAGTTATGATCTACTTTTCTGGGTGGAGTGAACTCTCACCGACACTAGAGGAAGCTTTCTGGTTTTTGCGGCTGGAAGAATAGGACTTTTCTTTGGGGACAATCGGCTGGGGAGACTTCTGCGTCGGAGACACAACGTGAAATCCAGGAGCCTGAGATACATGACAAGAGAACAAATAGACTAGATAAATATAATCTTCCTATACTTTGTAACTTACCCACGATCAGTTTCTTATCTATGAATTACTACACACAACAGAGCAAAATAAAAAGTGAAATGTAAAATGTTTAGTAATTTCAAAACCCACTGCGTAAGAAGACATGGATCAGAGCTGAAAACATACCCCTCCAAGATGTGATGGAGTGATGACCACTCCAGGACTAGAGACCACATCTGCTTTCAGAGGTGCTGGTGTAACAATCACAGCATTGGCATGGCCTGGGAAAGGGGCTGTAAACATTGACAGCAGGGCACCACAGTGTTAGCTTTTTGTGCATTCATACGTGAACATCAATAAATGAGTTATCATTTTTGACATATGGGTCCCCCCTGCCTTTTTCAATATGAGTTTTTCCATTAATGCGAGGAATAAAATCTGTGGTTAAAAAACTCTGAAACTGAATTTCACAAAGATAAGCGGTAATATTGAAACAAAAGCAGGGGGGCACCCTCGTGGCCTGGGGGTTGGGGTGCCGACCATGGATTGCAACATGCGCCCCTCACACACAAATGTCCTCTCAGCTCTCTGCCATCAGCTCTAAAAAATCTGTGACATTATAAGTGGTACGAGCCACAGTGACTCAGATATGAACAGAACATTTCCCTTTCACTTTCTTTGTAATCAGAATGACTGAATAAGTAAGGCTTGAGCGCTATCTTGTGGTAATTAAGTGACACAGCTCAGCTGCCAGATGAAAAATGTTAAATGCACAAATTCTCCACATGCAGAATTCAATATCTTAATCTTGAGATTGGAAACAACAGACCTGTGAGGATGAGGTGGGGGGAGGGGAGGGTGTTAGCAGGAGCAATCCTTTGCATAGGGCGGTTTTTGTTGGCACTGGATGGCTGAATGGGGCGAGGCAGGGCAAAAGTCTGAGGGGGCTGTACAGAAGGGGCAGGCAACGGCGCCAAGGACGGGAGTTGAGACGGAGGAGGTTGTGTGGATATGGAGCTATAGTCTGAGCCGCAGCCACCTGCGTTGCTGGGTGTGACAGTAGAGGAGGCTGTGTGTGTAATCACTGATGGAGCTACAGTGCCACCCAGCGCTGTGGTGTTGTCCAAGGACGAGGGATCCAAGGGTGCTGCTGAGGCCAGGTCCTGACCTGGAAGGCACTGAGCCAGAGGATCATGAGATAATGGCTGAGAGACTGTGGAAACAACTGCTTGATCAGCGGGTGCCACCTGGCCAGGAAATAGAGGCATGTAGTTTTGTACATAGGCACCACCACCAGTCCGACTGCTTTGACTGGTCATGGCAGAGGCGATGGGCAGGGGGCCAGGAGGAGAGATGTGGTTGGTTGTGAGTTGCATGGAGGACATTAACTGAGCCTGGCAAGGGGCGACAAAGGAAAAGGGAACAAACACACTTAGTCTTTTCTTCTGGGGCAACATAATCATAGAGCTGGACATTTTCTCTTTTGTGCTGGTTAGGATTATAATAGTAAAAGGGCCGCTGTACTACACTTTCTAAACCTTTTATATGGTTTATTTATTTGTTCGCAAAGACGATGTCAGGAGTGGATTCATTATTCATTCAGAAATGAATGAATACTTGACTTTTCTGGCTGCTCAATATTGACGCTGCAGCTTAATTTTCACATCTTAAGAAACATTAGTTTTGCTAATGCGACAATGTAATCTTTGTCAAACTAGCCGCAACTATGTCTTTCTATTCACCCAGTTCAGGCAGACGCATATGTTTTATGTCTTAACTACATACCTATATTGTTTTCAGGAGGGTTTATGGTACACAAATCCTAAAACGACAGTGTTACAACTCAGAGAACATATTGCCGAAGTTTCCCTCCTTTTCCCTCCACCGACTTCCAGTGAACTGAAGAACAGAATTGAAGATCCTTTTACTTTTTAAAAAACCTGTCCATGACATTAACTACACTAACACGCTATTATCTTTTTGTATCTAAAAGTCAGACAAGGACGTAATGTAAAGCTGCATCTATGGACCCAACCGAAATTATGAAACACACTTTCACAAAAATATGGCTGAATAAATGACTTCTGGGGGAGCTTCAAGGAAGACGACAACATGAAAGAGAAGCAAAATATTTAGCCATAATCTGAGTGAGTGGTTGATTCACGGAAGAATATACATTTAATGTTAAGCAGATTGAGCAGCAAGTCATGTATGAGAAGTGCTATGTAAATAAAGTTTAGTATTATTATTATGTTACGTAGATTTCTTTTTGTATGTAACTACATTAAGACAGAAAGATGGGGCGTAATCTTAAATCTTAAGTCTTAAATCTAGAAACAAAAACGACACAGACCTTCGCACAAACTCTCTTCGTGGTGTGTGTTAGGGACTGTTTACCTGTGACTGAGAGCTGCTGCTGGGTAGAGGGGTGACAGATGATGCAGTGGGGGAAACAGAGGGGAAGACGGTCTGACGGAGGCTGTGAAATAAGTCTGGAACAAGAGTCTCTATGTTAGCTAGAGGTTAGTAAAACCACACTACTGGTTGTGTTAGGCTAAGCCAACTGCTATAGCAGAGTTACTAGATCATGTGCGCTTGATGACTATAAAGTGTGCACTATTAGCGTGTGTGAAGTACTACTGCAGCTATGGGTGGTGTCTTACTGCAAAAACAAGTGGACAAGTGGAGTTCCGCAGTGTGCGAGCTGTTTATGTGTTTATTCGGTGTCGTACTGCTACCTTGCAGCGGATCAAAAGAGTCCATGAAGTCCAAGTTTGGTTGTAAGGGGATGAGTCCTGGTTGGATCATGTCTGCATTCCCTGCGTGAGCTGTGGGAAAGCAAGGGGAAAGACATCCAGTATTTTGACAGATACATAACATATTGTTGAGATCCAGCCCAAACGCTGCGCTCATACTCAGATGTTACATCATTTAGCAAGGTTTGGTAACAACCTCGAATGTAGAGAAAACAATTAACTAAAGAAAAAAGCAGGAGTTTGGCTAAAAATTATTTATTATATGGAGTAATGAGTCAATAGGAAGCTACTGATTTCATAAAATAGACGGCTGATGATTTTCTCACCGATTTCCCTTGGATTGGGCCAGGCTATGGGCTGGTGCGAAGCCAAAGTAGAGAATAACGTGTCTGAAAACTCAGACATCAGAACATCCATGTCAAAGAGGGGGTCCATCTCCATAGGCGCAGGCGTTTCATTATGCTTACGGGGCACGCGGCGTGCTGTGGTCTCTTCATCCTGATAAAAGGAGACACGGGTGTCTGGAGAGACTTCCCCAAACAGCGATAGCTGCTCCTCTGGCCCCTTTGAGTATTTAAAATGCAACCACCAAGCCAGTTAGTGACACACAAACATGCAGTGTTAAGTACAGCCAAAATGGGTTGGCACTAAACTAACACTTCACACATCTTCACACTCCATGCACATGTCTAAAGAAACAACTAACTTTATTTGTATATATATTTTGTGCCTGTCAGCAAGTTACAAGCTAAATTAGAAGCAAGCAGTGAAGTACATGCTAATAAAGTATGTAAATAATATGAGGGTGACTGAGTTAGCATGGGTGAACTCCATTAATATCAACATCTGGTGGAACAGATGCTGACAGTAATGTTCATATTGATACGAACAGCAGGAGGTTGAGCATTATGCAGTTCTTCGTACCTTAAGCAAGCTCGAGAGGTCCTCATCCTTGTGCTTCTGTAACTATAAAAGACATTAATGTCACATTAAATAATATTAATGTTTTATAATCAGTCAAACAAACAGGATACATCTGCGGATTATATATCTATGCCTTTATAGAAAATGTAATAGTATAGTACCCTTTTCTTAAAGTATGTTCTCCATTTGTGGTATTCTCTTATGACAATTTCAATTCTTCTTTTCCAGCATTTCCCGTCTGTGGCAGTGGCCTGCAGAAGAAAGAGGGAGACGGAAAATAAACCCATAAAGTCCATAACAAACGCGCAGCACAATGACAGGAAGTGTTAGGAGAAACATAAAACTAAATCACATGTAAGAATTTGAACATAAAATGATCCAATGGAGGATTTCAGTGACAAGAAAGTCACCACTGCTGTTTGTACACCACATAGTGATCACATTTTCCCCTCTTTACCTCTGCAGGACGATGGACCTCCATGTCTATACTTCCATCCAGGGGAGTCACAAAGTGACAAACAGGATTCTCCCTTTTCTCCACATCTGGGTGAAAAAAAACAACCTTAAAGTCACCCTGTGTTGAAATACACAGATTCCTTTTTTTTTTTTTTTTTCATACCGGTGAATTACAAAAACATTAATTAACATCTTATTACACAAACTTATTAAAAAATACAAAGATCACAAAAGTGGTTAAAGTGACCTCACACAAGTGGTTGTACAAAACACTAAACAAGTGTCACAAAAGAATATTAAGAATTACACAAAACATAAATCATCACACAACATAATATAATGTAAATTATTACATACGTTTCCACTGACATCATGTACGCAGACTGTACCACGAAAAGCTTCACCCAGTTTGCATTTATTATTGAGACATGCATGAGAGTTGCTATTAAGTCACTATCACTAACTGCTCATGGCATGTAAACAAACTGTTAGTGCTGCAGCAACTTGCAAAGTTGCAAAACAGAACCCAGTCCCATACTGTGGTAGTTCATGCTTTTACAGATAACGTTGCGAGCACTGGTAACTGTAGGTTGTGATCAACATAAACATGTGAACTGAGAGGAAAAATAAAGCCTGGTGACATCCTGGTAATATGTGCAGAAATGTCTTTGAGATTTCTGACAACAGGTCCATGAGCCAGATCCTGATGTCTTCACGCAGGCTGCAGCTTGATTTAAGAAGTGTTCAATTCAAGTCACTTTAAACTAAATGCTAGAGGATACAGTCTACAGTCAAATTAAAGAGACGGTGTGGAACACTTACACTGCATATACCAAGCTCTCCAAATGGCGTTGTTGAGGCGAATCTTGTCTCTCCAAAGCAGTTTTAAACCTTTGAAGTTCTTCCATTTGGGAGATACCAACTTACCACTGAGAAGACAAGACAATTACCACAAGTGATGAGAGACACGAGACATTCTATGTAACAAATATGACTAACATGTACAAGTAGATCACCAACTAACCCCACAATAACACATCACCGTAACTTGGATTTTATTTGATCACAAATCTAGTCTGCTCAACTTTAAATGGTGGGAGAAGTATTCCAAAGGTTAAAAACGTCAGGAAGAAATGCTGAGAATCTTTAAAATGTCACCTTTGAAACCTGACTTTGACATTTAAACTGACAATGACCCCCAAGCCCTGATACCTAAGAGTGATGCTTGCTCGCTGTAACACTAAACCAGCGTCCACGTCTCAGTAAAAGGTAAGAGAGCACCGTTTGGTGAGGTGACAGGAGTTACGTGTCTGATGACTGATGACTGTTTCAATGGTTGACCGGTCACAATTTGGCTCCTAATGGCAATGCACTACGCTCTGGAACAATGTATCCATTTTACAAATGACCCAAAAAATGTGTACATTTTAAAATATATTTGTCACAAAAGAGATTGTTACTCATTGCCGACAGAGCGGGTGATTTGTCTCTTGGCGCTGGAACAGAAAAAAAGCTGAATTCTACCCTGAGAATCTAACTGTACAAATAATAATAATAATAATAATAATTTAAAAAAACTGGTCCAGGGCACCTTGACCAACACTGGCGCTTTACTGAAAAGACTTTGAGAAATAAAACAAACAAAACAAAAAAGCAGGAATCTGCCAAGGTCAAGCCCAAGTTAGAATTACAGATAAAACTGTGATATGGAGACAAGGAGTCAGATAAACCGAGGGAATACCACACACGTGTGCACCACTAAAGGTCAAAGCAGGTGACATCGGAGTAATTCCTTAGTGTGTTGATTACAACACATTACTGCAGCCGGGGACGGGCTGTTTACAATTTAGTTTGTTTGCAGACAGTAATAAACAAGTTGCCCCATATTGGACATGCACCAACTTTTTCAAAATGCTTTTCAAATGACACGTCTACAAGTTTGTGTTTCAGGACAGGAGAGATAGTGACAAATGATAAAAATGTTATTTTTCTCATTTCCAATCTGCTTTGATAGGACAACGTTTATCATAACCCAAAAAGGTTAGTCACAGTTGCTCTCTTTCCATCCTTCCTGTCCTTTCTTTTCCACTTTTTTTCCTGTTATCATTTGTGTGCTTACTTTCTGTATGAGTGCTGTATGAGTCGCTGAGAGTAGAAGAAGGTGGCAGCGTTATACAGAACCACCAATGTTGTTGAGTAAATGCTCTCTCGTGTATATAAACACTTGTCAACAGCAGAACAGTGACTGGTAGCAGTGCTTTCATAGTCTATAATTAGTCTTCCTGGTGAATCCAAGTTGGTGCAATCTGCAAAGTCAGAGGGAATCCTGAGCAGCTGGCTCTGCGCCAACGCTACAGTAACACTACAGCCGTAAACAGAGAACCATGGGTAATGTAAGCCCAGCATTTCTTATTTTAATCTTAAACCTCTTAATAATCTCCATCAAAAACCAGAGTTACAAAGTGCTTCACATGGCAAACAAAGAACACATAACTCATAACATAGAACACAGCAATATAAGAATAAAAGTACTAAACAAACCACATAAAAGTAAGTTTCAAGCTTACAGTTAAAAGAATCTAAGATTAAAATATCTTGTTACACTCAACTGCAATAAAACCCAACTTTTATTTGCAACTTTTGGTTTATATCTTAACAGTTACAATGAATCCTTTTAATTTAAATGATTTAATCTGGAGGATGGTATAGTCTGGAGAGTAAAGAAGTAATAAGTCCAGCATAGAAAACATCTTGGGAGGGGAGTCAATGTTGATCAATGTTTAAGTACAAATGCCAAATACTTGCTGGGAATGAATGCTGTTATTTGCTTCTCTCCGTTTTACACAGTTACAGACTAGATACTTTCAGTTTGTTGGACAAAGTCAAAGATTTGAGGACATTAGTAACTCTTAGAGGGTCATTTGTCAGTATTTGGGACATGTTTTAGACTAAATGATGAATCCAAAATTAAATTGACAGATATTTAGAACAATTATTTCTAGAGGACCCGGCAGTTTTGATAATTGTGTTGAGGATTTGTATTGGCTCTCACTCTCTCTCTCTTTCTCTCTCTCCCAAAATGAATTTGGAGTCATGACCGAAATAGAGAGAGAGCGAGAGAGAGAGACATCACTATACAGTACACATCTGATCTCACCGCTAAAACCACCATCTCCATGATTAACGGCTCATCTGCTCTCTACCACCTGACCCACAGCTCGAGGCAACTTTAGCAAGGCATGCTAGAGCTCTCCTGGCGGCTGATTTTGGCCCAACACCACTGAAAGATCACAGTTTGTTCCTGACGTCCTATCTATATTGTCCAGTTGGAACAAAGACCTTCCTTTCGAGAGCGCTGAGTTGTGATGTGTGATCTCAGTACATCAGGCCCTGCGCTCAGAGCTCACAATGTCTCATCACCAAACCAGTGGTGGAAAGTAACATTTAGTCAAGTAATGTACTGATCTTCAAAATGTAAAGTGCTTAAACTTTACTTGAGTATTTCAATTTTGTGCTAATTTACTTCTAATCTAAGAGGACAATATTGTGCTTTTTATTAGACATTTATTTGACTGTATTTTACAATAAATACATAATTTATACATCTTATAAATTGCAATGCATTTTTAAGGATTAGACTAGTCACCTTCAACCTTTATTGGCTTGGGACCCCTTACAAAAACAAGTATCTAGTTGGGGCCCCTAATCATATTTTATGAGCTGTTAGCATCTCTCATCTAAACTTCTCAGACGGTTTCAATCAAACAACTGTTTGAGGCCCAAACAGGTAAAATCATCCAAAATGAAATTAATATAATGAATATAAATGTGTGTGGCAGAACTTTTTTTTTTTCTTCTATCACAGCCCATTACTTATTTCACGATGCCCACATTTATCTTGTGACCTTTAGGGGGGTCCCACCCCTTGACTGGGAACCACTGGAGCAAACTACCTAACTGTTTGCCTTTATCAGCTACAACAGCAAAATGCTGCCAAGTGATGCATTATTAATAACAATCTAATATAGTCATACACAGTATAACAATATATCAGTCAGGGGGGGGGGGGGGGGGGATCATTTAAATTTTTTTGATAAAATTTATTTAATTTAACTTAATTTACATTTTAATGCAGGTTTATAGT
>JAVQJD010073577.1:0-20246 GCA_036023655.1 Nannoperca australis | reverse complement strand
AAACTCCCAGAAAGCCTCAGGTCGGCCTCATCAGTAAACTCCTTTAAATCAGGGCTGAAAACATCACTGTTTACTACGGCCTTTAATTCTGGAAGCTGATCATCTGCACTGGAGCTTTTTAATTCTACATTTTATCTTTTAAAACTGCTTTTTGATGTATTTTAATTTCCTTTTGTTTGAATTATGATCATATAGTTTTAACTATTCCTTTTAAAATTTTTAATCAGGACTTTGTCTCTGTACAGCACTTTGAATTGCATCCGTGTATAGAAGGTGCTGTATAAATAACCTGCCTTGCCAGTGACATTTTCTCCCTATAAAATTTAGATTTGACACAAAACATGCTTATTTTTTGTAATGTAGTCTTTTCTTGAAAGTTTTAAAAGAAAGTCAAAGGAGGGACTGGTTGTCCTGAAGCAGCGTGGAACATTTAGTACTCGCTGCATTTTATAAACAAACTCTGCAGCCACAAACCAGTTTGGAGCGTCCCATTGACCTCCATGCTTGTTGCTGCAGCGTCGCACCAACAGTGAAGCCCGTCTGTCGCCTTATCTGTTGTTCTTCGCTGTGGTGCAGTTTAACAGTGACTCCTTCCACTCTGCTTATGAATACATAACCAAACGAAGAGGATCAAGAGGAGGAACAACTGTTTCACCTTTTCAGAGACGGGCTTGATGGTGTGATCAAAGCCAACGCAGTTCTCGTCCACCATCCTCAGGGCTTTCTGGAAGGCCTCCTCAAAGCTACGGCCAATAGCCATCACCTCGCCTGTCCAAAGAAAAGCAGGGTGCCGGCTGTGGTTACCATCTCATCCTGCAGCAGGGAAAACCTTTCCTCGAGTCGGGAGCGCCGCCTGGTCAGTGAACTTACCAACGCTCTTCATGGAGCTGCCGATCTTGGTGGAAACCCGGAGGAACTTGCTGAGATCCCAGCGAGGCACCTTCACCACGCAGTAGTCCAAACTGGGCTCAAAGTTCGCCGTCGTGGAGTTGGTGACAGAGTTCCTTCAGGAAGAGCATTCACAGATTGTTTTTAACGATCCACAGACACACTGGGGTCTGTTCTCCGAAGTTATTTGGATTTATTTGCACATCGTCCGTTATCCTGAAAGTGCGAGACGTACTTGAGCAGCGGCAGCGGGATCCCCAGGCCCAGTTTAGCGGCTACATAGGCCAGAGGATAACCTGTGGCCTTGCTGGCCAGGGCTGAACTCCGCGACAGACGGGCATTCACCTCGATGATGTAGTACTGCAACACAGCAATGCACGCGGGTCAAAGCACAGCCTGCGGGGGGTGTGTGTGTGTGTGTGTGTGTGTGTGTGTGTGTGTGTACCTGCTCTGACTCCGGGTTGAGAGCGTACTGGATGTTGCACTCTCCCACAATGCCGAGGTGCCGGATGACTTTGATGGCCGTGTTCCTCAGCATGTTGTATTCATGGTCGTTCAGCGTCTGACTGGGCGCCACCACGATGGACTCTCCGGTATGGATGCCCAGAGGGTCAATATTCTCCATGTTACACACCTGAACAAGACCAACGGATGATGTTCACTGCCCGTAAGACATCTACGCTACATAAAGTGCACTTACCTCTGACACAAGAGTGACAAAACTGCCTTTTTAAGTTCAGAAATATTGCATTTTACCTTTAAAATGTACTGTTTTCCAGGTATGTGGCATCTTTACTCACATGTACTAAGAAATAACAAGAAGTCCGAGTGGTCATCATCATATCCATAAGGAGGGGGCTGTGGCAATGAATCCCAGGCATCGAGTATACATTTAATAGTAAAATATTGCTAATCAAATGCTGAAATTACAAATTTTCTCTATAAATATGTTGGCTAAAAGAGGAAAAGTCAATTATTTTGTCCCATCTGAAGAACAGCAAGGTTTTCTGACTCATTAATGGCAGAAAGATACACTAAATAAAGATAATCTGCAGGATATGTACGTGTTTATATGTTTAAACTTAGAGCGTGTCCCATTTTTAGGCACCACTGTAACCCCGCCCGGATGTAAAGCATCTCATGTTGCAGGTTTAGCAGTGGAGCTGCGCTGACATCACCTGTGGATGCAGCAGACTGGGCCTGGCCTGTATAAAACACGCCTTTACTCACAGTCACACAGTTGTCGTAGGCATCGCGGACCACCTCGTACTCAATCTCCTTCCAGCCCTTCAGGGACTTGTCCACCAGCACCTGGGAGGTGTGGGCGAAGGCCGCCGTCACCAGAGAGGTGAGCTCCTCCCTGTTGTTGGCAAAGCCCGAGCCCAGGCCGCCCAGAGCGAACGCTGAGCGCACCAGGACGGGGTAGCCCAGGCGCTCTGCAGCCGCCACTGCCTGTGACCAGAAGACACTTTTAGACAAAGCAAACGTGAGGCTGGTTCTGCAGGTGTGGAGGTGCCACGCCTGCTCACCTGCTCCACTGACAGCGCGGCTTCACTGGGAGCCACGTGCTCATTGATCTCTTCCATTTTCTCCACAAAGATCTTCCTGTCCTCGGTCATCTCGATGGAGGCCACCGGCGTTCCCAGAACCCGGACTTTGTACTTCTCCAGGACGCCCAGCCTGGTCAGCTCCACGCCACAGTTCAGGGCGGTCTGACCACCGAAGGTCAGCAGCACGCCGTCCGGACGCTCGTTCTTTATCACCTGAGAGCGAAGACAGGGGGAAGAACCGGCATGTGTTCACAAACAACAAACAAAGTCAATCAAACCCTTTCTGGTTCTACAATTACAGGAGCCTCAAGTCAAAGACGCCGCCCGCACCTGCGTGACGTACTCCGCCGTGATGGGCAGGAAGTAGACTTTGTCCGCCAGGCCCTTGGAGGTCTGGACCGTGGCGATGTTGGGGTTGATGAGCACGGTCTGGATGTTCTCTTCCTTGAGAGCCTTAATCGCCTGGAAAACCACACAAACAGCATCATCAGCTGGAATAACGGCCTGATGGGACGGCAGAAACAGTCTAATCTTGTGCTGGGCTTTAAAATCTTAAAGGAAGGGAAGTGCTTTACGGTCGAAGCCGCTCAGACAGCACAACTGGAGTATTATGCAGCCTTCTTATCCTCCTAACTGTGCCTGCATCCCAGAATAACTCTTTCATGAGAAGGTTCCTGACAGACCTGGGAGCCGGAGTAGTCGAACTCCCCCGCCTGGCCGATGGACAGCCCTCCGGAGCCCAGGATCAGCACCTTCCTGGGTCGGAAGACCTCTTCAGGCTTTGGGGAACCCGGGTAGGTGAGGTGGTCCATCAGACGCTGCTTCACTGGAAAAATAAAGAAATACAGGAGTAAATCACACACGAGCGTTTTCATTTTACTGCTGTTTTCAGAGAATTACTGCACAAACAATAAAACCACCGACACAACAACAACAACAACAACAACAAAACACTAACTGCTGGTCTGCACAACAGAACAACATATTATGGATCCACACAAGCTGGTCACACAGAAAACTCTGTTATGAAGTCGCCTCAAGGTAATCGAGACACGTTTGAAGTTAAAGAAGCTCGGCCGACACGCAGGTGTAACGTTTCATAGTGATGCTCTTCAAACACATAAAACACGATTCCACCTGAGAAATAATGTGTTGTACAGAAGAAGGCGAAGCGGCTGTTACCAGATTTGGAGGCTTTGCCGTCCTTGTGGTCCTTCACGGTGTCGAGGAAGACGTCGAACAGGCCGACCAGGTCTGTGGGGCCGGCCATGTGCTCCGGGTGGAACTGAACACTGGAAACATGGAAACCACCTTGTTTATTCACATTGGAGGGGATCTGAACCGGTGCATGCTGTTCTCAGGTCAGCGGGGGTCGCCGGGCAGCTACCTGAACAGCGGCTGCATGTTGTGCACGATGCCCTCGTTGGTGTGATCGTTGGCGTTGGTGAACAGGACGTCCCAGTCCTCGGGCAGGGTGTCCGGGTCCACAGCGAAGCCGTGGTTCTGACTGGTGATGAAGCAGCGCTCTGTTCCCTTGTGGATGCACGGCTGGTTGTGGCCACGGTTACCGTATCTAAGAGACAAGAAGAAGAATGAAATAGTTAGTTATTAGGATGAAGTTTGACTTGATTGGATCTGTGGCAGCAGCTGCACCAGGATATAAAGTCTTATTAGAGGCTGTTCCACTGTGAGGAGAAACGAAGTTGTCAAATCTGACACTTGGTGATAAAACGGAATAAAAACACAACAGACGTTATTTTTTGTAAACGGCAACCTGTGTTTCCATTTTGAACTGAACTGAACTAAAACATGACTTGGACATTTTCCTAAAGCATCGTGGGAAGTCGGATGCAACAGCTGGCTTCTCCGGTGCAAAGTACACAAAGTAGGACATGCGTTTGTTTCAGAACGACGGCTCGTGTTTATCAGACCCGGTTTTAAAGCCGGCGCTGACAGAACTCAGGTGGACTTTAGAAAACAACACCTGTTGTTTCTCTGAACCGTCTAATCTGTGAGGATGCCAGCCACAGTCCAGCAGGTGTGACCTTCACAGCGAGCCTGATAACGCTGCCGTCAGCGGAGTCTCAGGGGGAAGAAACCCGCCCCCCCGCCCCCGCAGATGTGTTTGTTTTGTCTTTTTCATGCGAAGAGGCGGCCGGGCCGACGCGCACAGACTGCTGAGAACAGCACAAATGTGCAGCTCACATCACGGCGCTCCCACGGAAACAGCGTGGGCATAAAGTGTGTGTTTCCAGAGAGGATAAGCAGCTCCTGAAGAGCTCACAGGGGACACGTTTCTGTCTGTCCCGCTCCAACAGACTCCTCCGTGAGCCTGGAAAGAGACGGGCTGAGCTCCAGACCAGAGTCAAACCAGCAGAACGCCCCGAATCACACAGTCTGACACTTAAAGGCAGAGCTTTGTGGTTTTCCAACATATTATAAAGGAATAGGGGTTAAAAAACTGAACGTATGTGTGTATCAGTGAACAATTATTGATATATTCCACGAGAGAAAGTACACACGTGCAGAAGACCAGGGAGAAAACTGAGCTCAGAAATGAGATTTGAACCATTTGACTTGATGATGTGTTGGTGAACGCACGTGTCCAGTCTGAGGTACTGACTTCATCTTGTAGGTCTTGGAGCCGATGACTAACGAGAGCAGCTGGTGTCCGAGGCAAATACCGAAAACCGGCTTGGGACGATCCACACAGACCAGCTTCCTCAGGTTGTCGATGGTGGTCTGGCAGAGCTGGGGATCCCCGGGGCCGTTACTGATGAACAAGCCGTCAAAGTCTAGAGGAGACGAGGACACACACGATATAATGACTGTTACACTGAGCTAGCCGTTAGCAGCAGAGGAGCTGACAGACCTGCGCTGTCCAGCGGGTGATCCCAGGGCACGACAGTAACACGGGCTCCTCTCTGAGCCAGGCAGCGGATCTGGTTGTACTTGATGCCGCAGTCCACCACCGTGACACGCAGACCACCGCTGGGGTTGAACACTCTGGGCTCCTGGAGACAACCAGAGGGGAAGTAAGCCAGCTATCGGGGTCAGAACACACTGTTTTATACAAGTTCATGATAATATAAAGACTCATATTGCATCTGGGTGGGTCACCTTCATGGAGACCTCCTGGACCAGGTTCCTGTGGTCCGGGTTGTCAAAGGGAATACTGTCCTGAGGAGCCCCGTCCACAACCAGCTTCCCCAGCATGGTGCCCTTCTCTCGGATCTTCTTGGTCAGACGGCGGGTGTCAATGCCTGGAGCACACAGAAGCAACAGGTCATTAAAAGACGTTTGTAAAAACACTTTTTAAGCGTCTCTGACTGCTTAACGCATTGTTTATTTATAAAAAAAAGATAGATAGACCTCCTGACCTTGTAATCCAGGAACTCCTTGCTCTTTGAGCCACTGGTCCAGGGACTTGGCGGAGTTCCAGTGACTGGGACTCTCCGACAGCTCTCCGATGATCAGAGCTGCAGCGTGGATCTTTGACGACTCAAACCACTGAGCAAGACAACAACAACACCACCAGAGAACTCATCACTGTGTGGACTTCTGTCATCTGTCTTAATGCAAGGCCTCCTGCTGCTCTTTGAGAAGTGACAAAAGGTAATACAGGAAAATAACTGCCGACCTTGCTGAGTCCAAACTCCCCCTCTTCATCCTTTGGTACTCCATAGTTGCCCACCAGAGGGTATGTGAGGGTGAGCAGCTGGCAGCGGTAGGACGGGTCAGTCAGAGCCTCGGGGTAGCCCACCATGCCCGTCTGAAACACTGAACACACAAAACATCCGTCAGTGCACGGCCCAGTCATGCCCATTACACACAGTTCTGCACGAATACTTACTAAATAATTGTACTAAAGTTATTTAACAGTCATTTTAAGTCACTGCAAGCACGTTTTAATTCCAGTTTATGGTCATTATAAAAGCCTGCTACGGGTAATAGTGTAATAAAACTGGGATTATGGCTTCCTGATGTGAGGGACTCTATTAAACCACCAGCAGGCACATTACATTATGACATGCGTAGTTTGTCCCGCCAGACTACGCTGACAATCCCGTCCCTTTAACGCTGCCTTGCACATGGGCACAAGTGCACGCAGCATGGAGCAAAAGTTTGGCTGCAAATCAAAATCAATATTGCCTAATGTGTAATTCGGCACACATGCCTCCACTGATGACAACACAGGTCAGGTCAAAAAGTAGTTCCTGCTGCACTTTCTGATCTAACAGATGGAAAAGAAGAGAGTAGAGCTGCTGAGGTGAAATGTAGCTGGACGCATTATCCGTCAGGGGCATTTACGAGAAGACGAGAAATGACATCTACAGCAAAACCCAACATTTATTGACAGAAGTCTGAATGGAGTTCGGCTCCACGCTCCGACGGGCAGAGGGGAAGGTAACGACGGGGTTTGGCGCTTTACAAACTCCGATCCACGACCGTCGCGGCACAGTAGGATAAAAAGATCAAGAGCAAAGCACACAGACGCACAAGTCTAACCTGAAGTCAGCGAGTTCCGCAGGTGGAGTTTGTAGGAGTTAGCATAAAGCAGCAGCAACAAACTCAAGTTACAAATTAGCTTCAAATAATAAAAAAGCACTTACCAACTTCTCCCGACACTGAAACATTCGCACCAAACAGGAGGCCTTTGAACGTCGTCCCGTCCTCTAGAATCAGGGTTGCCATCTTTTTAAACCCAATTAGCCAATGCTAACTGCTATAACGGGGAAACTGATGGATGGTTTCAGAGCGGCGACGAGCCCCGTGCCCCACGTGAAACTCTCGCCGCGCGGTGAGGCAGGAGATGCGGAGGAAGAAGAACCAACTGAGCGCCGAGCAGATCGCTGTCGGCGTCCTAAATCAACCCGGAGGCAACGAGGCAACGATGAAACTAAACCAAACAAAAGAAAAGCGAGTTTAGTTCGATAATCTTCCGGTTGGTTGTACAGGACGGTGCGTACGAAGTGTTCCACACACGCCGGGGAAGCAGCGTGGAAGTCGGCCCGCAGCCTGGACCGGTTAGTTTAACGCAGTGACATCCGCACTTCCGCCGAGACGTTTCAAAATAAAAGCCACACGGATAAGATACGGCAGGTTAATCAGAATACTTCATTGATCCCTGAAGGGGAATTGCTTTTTGTACAGTTGCACTGCTCGATAAAGTTATTGAGAAAAAGAAAAAGAAACAGTAGAAAATAAATAAAAGAGAAAAAGAATATAAAACTAAGGATATATACGAATAAGTTATTGCTTTGATAGAGTTATTGCACTGTTGTTTAAAATTAGATTCCAGGGTAGAGTAAGGGTTAAGATGCAAGCTTCAAGAGATTAAAGAGTTTTATTGTCATATGCACACTCAACAACAGTTAGACTAAACAATGAAATTCTTACTACGTACACTTTTGTTAATTTATGGACATTCTTTTTTTTTTTTTTACATAAATATTGTAATTTGTCTTGCAAGTAAGGTGTCTCTTATTGTAAAATCTGCAAAAACTTTGTCATGTTTTCACGTGGGGCGTTAAGTTGAAGGTAGGATCGCTCATTTCCGGTACAATCAGTAAACTTAACACATTTTGGCGTCGCTTTGACGTCACGACGCTAGAGGGGTAGTTTGTGTGTGTGTGTGTGTGTGTGGTGGGGGTGTACCTGAACTGCACCCACTAGGTTGGACACGTGGGTCAAGATATCTGTAACTGCTGGCAAGATCACCATGACATTTGGTTTGTGTGTTTATGGTCGCCACATAATAATTCCCAATAACTTTGATGTACAAAAAAAAGTACTTAAGTAAAAGTACATGTATTAGATCCAAAACATACTTTAACTACCAAAATTAAAAGAAATCATTATGCAGAATGGCCTATTTCTGAATAATATTTGTATTACTGGATTGTAGTGAAAGTGTGGAAGCTTAATTTCATCGATGTTATTCATATGTATGTATATATAAAAATGTGACCTTGTCAACCGTAGGCATGGAAGGGGATGTAGCTCAGTGGTAGAGCGCATGCTTTGCATGTATGAGGCCCCGGGTTCAATCCCCGGCATCTCCACAGGATTCTTTTTTTCCCTACAAAGAGAGAATGAACGAATGAACACACTTGTGTTCATCTAGCGTCCAAACAGCTTTTGTGCTCTTCACTTGCTTTTACTTGTTACTTTTGAGTGAAATACATTTGTCGACACAAAACAACGTAATAAAACGTAATTGGTGAGCGCCAATGACATTTCCCACATTTCCCATAGTCGCAAATGCACCACCAGTCCCCGCCCCAGTAACTAAGGAGATCACAGTTATGTTTACTACAAAGATAACTGTGCTAGCCTGCTAGCTGCTATCCTGGAATGGTCCACAAAATGACTATAATCTGATTAATACACTTTATTTCGGACTAAAAACATTATTTCGCTTCCCACATACTTACGAAAATGCAACTGAAGCATCTCAAGACACTGTTAACACCTCAGGTAAGTTCAGTGACAAGTTAGCTAATGCTAGCTGATGCTGGAGAGCAACATCAGTTAAAAAGTGGGCTCATGTAACGCTCACGATTTTATAACATGACTCGAAAGCTGCAACGAAAACACACATTTCCTCTTGTCGATTCGGCATTTAAGTGATGTTTCTGATACATGTTTAATTGGTATAAAATACAGGTATCACGTTATCTTACTTTTCTTGCTAGCAACTGCGACGGGTTGGTTGAAAGAAATTACTGCTAATAGCTAATTAGCTAACAACTGCATTTTAATGATTCGGCATAGTCAAAAGCTATGTTTAGCAAGTTGTTGTCACCGGACAAATGAGATTAGATATAAATGGTTAAAACTGTTAAATCTTCCATGGAGGTTGGTGTCGGGGGTAAGGTTAGCTAAAACAAGCCAAAGAGATGCTCGGTCAAGGCATCGGCTGGTTATCCCACCTGACTTGTTTGTTTTTCTCTTGTCTGCACAGGAGGGTGCTGCAAAAGTGACATGCATGACCTGGGCACCGAATAACACCAAGTTCGCCGTTTGCACGGTTGACAGAGTGGTGCTACTGTACGATGAGCAGGGGGAGAGGAGAGACAAATTCTCCACCAAACCCCTGGACTCCAAGGTGAGACAGGAGGGCAGGTAGCCTGATGATGTCTTAACATGAAGTCAGGTTTATAATATCAGTATAAACCCGTTGATCAAGACACAAGAACAAACAATGCAACACATAACACAACAATGTAAAAGAAAAAAGAAGACAAAGGCAGAAAAAAGTCACCTTTTAGACACTTGCATAAGAGAAATGACCAAACTACTGAGTAACAGTCTTGATAGTATTCCTGCAAACACGTTTCATATAAGCTAAATAAAGAAAGATCAATTATTCCAAACATAAAGCGCATATTATGAGGAATACTGGCTGGTGTTTAAATTGGTCTTCTGGTAAAATGAGATCTGCTACAGACATTACTGTCACTTCTAATATCAAGCACATGATTTACTGTAAAACTGATCAATTCTCCACCGATTGTTTACGTCTAAATCTTAACCTGATTATTTCAACAACATTGTTTTATTCCACTTAAGTATGCTTGAATAATCATATTGTATTAGTTATCTGTAGGAAGTTATTCTAATGAAAGTTTGTTGCAGTGTTTTATTTTTGTTGTAGGTTTTTACACACAAGGGATTTGCTTTGGTATGTTGGTGCATAAAAAAGGAATATAGGAATTAAAAACCCCAAAAAGTCAAGAATACACATATAAGAGAGAAAAAGGTGCAATAAAAATATGTAGAAATCTGATCAAATAAGATAGAATCTAAATAAGAACAGTACAATTTATATTTTATGTTAATAGAAACATGTATATGCAATGGTACTACAACAATATACTGTATATAGTTCCTTTTTTCTTTTTCACAGGAAGGTGATTACAACATTTGTTCTCTACTCATCAGTTTGAGTCTTTGCTGTGTTGCGTTCGCTGGTTAGTTTAGTGCATCGCATGAACGTATACTTAATAAAAACCCCGTGTCATCTTTTTCCAGTATGGAAAACAGAGCTATGTTGTCAACGACATGGCGTTCTCACCGGACTCCACCAAAATCGCCATCGGCCAGTCCGACAACATCATCTTTGTCTACAGAATCGGAGAGGACTGGTAACGACTTCACGTCCCATGTTAATCTCCATTGTGTCGTCGATGTCGATGCGTGCAAACACATTTTTATCAGCGTTATCTTCTCTCATAGGGGCGACAAGAAAGCCATCTGCAACAAGTTTGTTCAGACGGTAAGTAACGTTGTTTAATAGACCATAATGTTACTAATGCCACAGTTAATGTTATTTAAAAGATATTTGGCTCTAAGGTCGCATGTTCCACACATGTTTTAGTGGATTTGAGGCCATGCAAAGCTGGTGCGAAGTTTGCATTTCCAACTCTCTGACGTGTTTATAACGCACCGTTTTATTCGCTGTGTTTCAGAGTGCTGTGACCTGCCTGCTGTGGCCTGCAGAGCATGCAATTGTTTATGGATTAGTGGATGGCAAGGTACGTCAGCAGCAGGCTCTAACCAGGAGTCATGCTGATGTTACAGTTTCTATACGTGTTGTTTGTAGGAGTATGACAGAAGAATCAGCAGGACTGATGGTTGCAGTACAAGTGCCCTTTTATTATAATGATGGTAAATGGACACATTTGTCAAATGATGAATTCAGTTTTGTGTCTAAATAAAAACTGTTTTTTATAATTTTTCTTTTTTATAGGTCCGCCTGGCCAACACTCAGACAAACAAGTCATCAACCATCTACGGCACAGAGTCCTGTGTTGTCTCACTGGCGTCCAAGTAAATCCCTGCTGCTTATTCATGTGTAATTCTGTTCAGTGGGATGAAAGAAGAAACGCTGCTTCCTGACTGACTTGATCGTTCTCAAAAAGCCAAACCAGTCGCCAGTTTAGCAAATTATTATATATTTGTTCCTTTCTTCTGTTGTGGGACACTCAGTCAGTGTTCTCTGTCTGTTCTGTGTCAGTGTTTCTGGTAAAGGCATCCTGTCTGGCCACGCTGACGGGACAGTCGTACGTTACTTCTTTGATGACGAAGGCTCGGGGGAGTCGCAGGTACCAGATGCTGGCAGATTCTGCATCCTATACATCCCGTACATCCCGTACATCCCACACGCATCCCGTACATCCCACACGCATCCCGTACGTCCCACATACATCCCATACATCCCACATACATCCCATACATCCCACATACATCCCATACATCCCACACGCATCCCATACATCCCACATACATCCCATACATCCCACATACATCCCATACATCCCACATACATCCTATACGTCCCACATACATCCCATACATCCCACACGCATCCCGTACATCCCACACGCATCCCATACATCCCACACGCATCCCGTACATCTCATACATCATACGTTTGTTTTGAATGCGTCTGCCGGACTAACAGAACACACTCCCTCTCTGACTCAGGGGAAGCTGCTGATGCACCCGTGCCCCCCCTACGCTCTGGCCTGGGGTGCAAACAGCATCATGGTGGGCGGCTGCGACAAGAAGGTGGTGGCCTACGGCAGAGAGGGTCACGTTCTGCAGAGCTTCGACTACACCCGCGACCAGACGGAGAGGGAGTTCACCGTAGCCGCCACCAGCCCCAGCGGGCAGTCTGTGGTGTTTGGCAGTTATGACCGGTCAGTATGGGGCCCCTCAGGGGACAGACAGACACACACAGGCCGTTTACAACAGTCATGTGAGTGATGAGCTTCTGTTCCTGACGTTTGTCCCAGGCTGCGGGTGTTTAACTGGGCTCCCAGGAGAGGCGTGTGGGACGAAGCCAAGCCTAAAGAGATCCTCAACCTCTACACCATCACCAGCTTGGCCTGGAAGAAAGACGGATCACGCCTCTGTGCTGTAAATACTTGGATCTATCGCATTATTTTAACCCAACCCACCGTTCGTTTGTCGTTTGCTCTTTACGTCTGCTGCGATCTGCAGCAGTGCTCGCACGGGCTCTCTCGTATTAAACAGCTAAGTTATGGCATTGAAATCCTGAATCTTTACGCCATTTGATTCCTCTGCTGTTACCACAAACCTAAATGGTGTTTAATGTGTTTATTCACTGTGTGTTTGTGTGTTTACAGGGGACACTGTGTGGGGGGGTGGAGCTGTTTGACTGCTGCTTGCGGAGAGCCATCTATAAGAACAAGTTTGAGATGACGTACGTCGGCCTGAGCCAGGTAGAGACGGAGACAACCAGAACATCAAAGCAAATCACTGACGTTATTTGTCTTTAATAACAATTGCAAAACCAATAATTCAGATTGAATGAATTCAAGTGCAAATCTCAGTTTCATAATTAAGAAAGGAAGGTTTGGGAAGCAGCCGTCCAGCTTTTTGTTTAGCTGCAGTATCTTCAGATTTTCTGTTTGAGTGAAGCGTTCCTTGGACCACTGAAGGCACCTTTCAGTAGTTGAATTGATTGGTGTGCAGCCCACACCTGGACACCAATCTAATTTAAGTAATGGCCAAACAATCAGAATGAAAATGAGCTATAAATCTTACATACATTAATAATTAGGGTGGTTTCCAACAATGATCTTTTGCCTTGTGAGCTGGAAATGGATTTGTAAGCTAGTTCTGTAAACAAAATATGAATGTAGGATTTCTATAATTCCTCAGAACAAATGTTACATTATTCTCAGAACAGATAATAATAGTGGAAACACACCTGATAGAAATGACCTTAGATCTCAAACTAGGATTTTCCTGATTAACAAACAGGTTCATTACAGCAGGAATTGGAAGTTAAAACTGATGAGATGGTGTTTGAGGAATTCATTTTAGCAGTTAATGAGGCTGCTGATGTGTGATCCCAGGCTCTTATTGCTGTGTTGTTTTACTGTGACTCTACCAGACATCTGAGCAGCAGCACGTTGTTGTGCTGATGCACAAACTCGCTGGATTTCACCCATTATTCATGAAACGTTGGTCTATTCTTATCTCTTGTTTTGCATGTTTGTCTTCTTGTCCACTTGTCTTCATCTTGTCTCCGTCCTCTTCTAGGTGATCGTGAGGAACCTCTCTACAGGGACGCGGGTGGTCCTCAAGTCCTATTACGGCTATGAGATAGAAGAAGTGAAGATCATGGGCAAAGACCGCTTCCTGGTGGCTCACACCTCCGAGACTCTTCTGCTGGGAGACCTGCAGACAAACAAACTGAGTGAGGTAAAGAGATGTTTTCAAATTGAGGGTTCTGGCTGAATATTAGGGTGTAGTTACATTGTCCAGGGTCATTTTATCTAAATCACAAAACAAGATCTTTTACTTTTAGTCTCTATCTCTGTCCATGAATATGTTTGAGTTTATCTCCCTCTGAATAACCCACACACCTCACCGTGGACAGGTTTTTTAAGTTTTAAGTCAAACAGCTTGAACGAAAATCCATCCACCTCCTCAAGCGTGTGTCTCCACCCGTCCTGTCATATCAAACGTACATCGGTTACTGTGGACGCAGTCGTATGATTTGAACTGCAGCCTTGACTCTCCTGCGTCTCTTTCAGGTGCCGTGGCCCGGTTCTGGGGGAAACGAAAAGTTCTTCTTTGAAAATGAAAACGTGAGTGCACACACAGATTATTATTAAGAAGGCGCGATTATTAAAGACACACGTACAGTGTACAGCAGTGTCAAGACACCGCCTGTTAAGGAGCAATAAAGTGCAGAATATAATTACAGGTTCAGACCCTGCCAGGTCTCTTAACACTGATCCCATTATATCTCACGCTGCTGTGCTTTATGCTTCAGGTGTGTATGATTTTTAACGCCGGGGAGCTGAGCCTGGTGGAATACAGCAACAATGAGATCCTGGGATCAGTCAGGACAGAGTTTATGAACCCTCACCTCATCAGGTAGGTCCAGGTACACTAAACAAACACACCTTATCAGTTTGGTTTAGTAACACTCGAGAAACACCTCAACAGGTTTGTCTGGTTGCAAAAAACATACAATTAGACAGAAATCTCTGATGTTCTCATTGTTTTGTTGAATGTCAGAACAAGTTCTTATCGGCCTAAATTCCAACTTTTGGCAGCAATGAGTCAAGACTTGGATTATTTTAATGTTCTGCCTCAGATTCAAACCAACGTCTTGGTGCCATTTCTGACCGTTGAGACACTTGACACCCAAAATGAATTTCAGGATTTTAAAAACATCCCTTTCTGTACACGTGTTTACCAAGTCTGGGTTGTTTCAACAGATTTTAAGGAGACTGTGTTTAATATGCATGGAGTTCAAGTACAGTTTCTGCTAACACTAACACGTTTGTCCACAGTCCCTAATAAGCGCTGTATTTCCAGCTCTGTCCATCAGATGGGAGTATTGAGCTGTGCAGAACATCCCGGCTTCGTTACAGTGAAAGGCTTCAGGAGAGTCAGTGAGACTCAGCCTGCTAGTCAGCACACATCCATGTTAACATATTCAGCCCTGTCAAAAGTGTCAGGACGGTCGGCCCCCGGGTGACGGACTAATGGCCCTCTGCTGTGGAGGCGAGCAGGTTTCCAGATACTCTGACTGCTCGTCGCCGCTGGCTGGACTCTGTATCGTGACAACATCATGATGAACAGCAGCTGAAGCCAATTATACTGAGCTGATGCCTACAGTGTAAAGTCAGTTACGATACAATGACCAATCTGTCTCTTTTTGTTACTCTGTGTGTGTGTGTGTGTGTGTGTGTTAGTGTGCGACTAAACGAGAGGAAGCAGAGAGGAGTTGACGACAACAAGAAGCTGGCATATCTGATCGATATAAAGACCATTGCTGTTGGTAAGTGAAGAGTATTGGTCATTCATGTTATTTAAATGCAGTACAGCAGTGACCACAGACTGGAGTCAACGTTTCCAGGAAAAACCCAACATACTATTATTTATTTATTCATTTTATTGAGGTTCAGGCAACAATCGCATGTTCTTCCACTTCTGAATGCGTACAGAACCACTTTTTTCATATTTCTGAACGGCCTCTACAAAACACAAAAACAGCAGCAACACACACACACACACACACACACACACACACACACACAGAGTTTTAGTTTCAGTGTTGTTTATTAGGTAGAACACGGTCAGGATAAAGGTCTAACATGTACTGAATCTGCAGATTTCGTGCGTGCGTGTGTGCGTGTGTGCGTGCGTGCGTAATACAGAAACACGTCAGCAGTGCAGCAGCGTTGGCTCGTGCATGTGTTTTCAACAGTTTCTGGATGAAGCTCTTTGGCACAGAAGAATATCAGGCTTTGGATACGTGTTAGTAGAAACACTTGATTGTTGACTTTGGTCTTTCGGGATTCGTCAACGATAAGAAAACGTGGAACGTGGCCAGCCTTATGCTTAAATGCCAACTGTGGTTTGGAGTCTGCGGTGGGTGAGTGGAGGTCAGAGCAGCTTGGTGACTGAATGTTCAGACTTCTCAGTACCAGAACCTGCAGCAGTGAGTCATCAGCGCTGCAGATTTAACATGTGGGATGGTGAAATGCTTTTTACACGTGTAAACAGCTTCAGTCTGCAGCTTCTGATCACTGTAGGATGCTGCCGTTATTACATTTCTATTTAGTGTATGTTGTTTTCTATTTTTCACACACGATTACTCACCATAATATGAAACCCCTGAACTTCTACAAGCACAACAACTGACCTGTATCAGTTATTGTATTATTAGTAATGACTAATGTTTGAATAAAAGGCCAGTTTCCGCCCGACACATTGTCACACTGGCTCTCTGACCACCCCTCTGTTAAGCTGTGTTTTTTCTTTGCTCCCCTCAGTGGATTTAGCCGGGGGCTGCAATCTGGGAACCATCAGCCACGACTCCAAGATCGACTGGCTGGAGCTCAATGAAACCGGACGCAAACTGCTGTTCAGGGACAAGAAGCTGCGGGTGAGGATGAAATCTCAGCATCATGAGCGACTGTGGGAGGGGAAGTAACGGGGGACAGAGGCCTGAGGGCAGAGAGGGCAGGATGATCATTAGCAAAGGAGGAAGTAAAGTCGGGGCGTGTCTCAAGGTATCGCCCAAAGCCTGGAACATGTCTTTGGTCTTGCAGGTTGTATGATAGTAACTCGGATTAAACGTGCATGCTCTTTGCTGCGGGGGTCACCACGAGGTCAACCCATGTACGTGTTCACGGTGGGGGAGATGTTTCAGCTGTGTGAGGCCGGCGATGCCACATTTAATATTTAAGCAGTTCAAACAAGCGAGGCACAAAAACAAGTGCAAAGAATTACGGTTGAAGTTTTGGGATTCACAACGTTTTTTTGACTCGGGACCACATTAAACAAAGAAATATCTAATATATTGTCCTGAAGAGGAAGACATTACATTTCATTTATTCATCATAAATGTTTGTATTGTCTTCTTTTTCATCCTGTTTAATCCTTTTTTCCATACAGCGCGTTGTTTTTAGTGAAATAACTTCATTTAAACCATAATATATATAACAAGCAGCGATGAACAGGCCCTCGCACGTCTGTGCACATCTGGGCGTGCAGCAGCCGCCGCTTCACGGGCACGGAGAGGTTAACCGGGAGAAACGGGCGACGTGGTCGGCAAACACAATCGTTTAATAAATAGATCATTTATTTAAAAAATAAAGCAATCAGGGTGTGAAGCAGCTCGTTGTGTCGTAGCTACAAACTCTTTGTTCAGGTATTTCACTGAGAACGTTCATCAGACAGTAAGAAAGGAAAAGCACAGCATTGTGACTCTGGCTCGTCCTTGCTGATCCTAAAGTTTGACTTTGTTCTTCTTCACTTCCTTGTGTCCTCTTCCACTGATGTAAGTGGAGAAGTGAACAAACAACATATCAGAAAGGTGTCAGCCTTTGAGACTTTGGCGCGCGGCAGGGAGCTGTGCTCAGTTGTTGCCCCGGGGGGAAGGAAACAGTTGGTGATCGAGCCCCGGGGCAAAGACTCTGAGAACTCTGGTAATTGGGAATCCCTCAGTGGCTTCAAACTTTCTGCTGCGCTCGTATGGCACATAATGGCGTTTAAGTCTTTTTGTGGGGGGGTAGAACTGTATCATTTTTTTAGTAGGTACCAAATGATCTTCAGTAGGACAGATTGTGAAATATGTATGTATAAGTAAGAAGTCTCTTTAATCACTTTCCCTGCTTTTACACGCTGGAAAGTTTTCTAGTTTTTAGTCCAATTATGTCAAACGAGTACAGTAGAAAACCATTACTATGTTTTTATTTTGATCCATATGTTTTTTTATATACATACATAAAGATCATTGATCATATGCGACTGAATATCTACAGACTGTAAAGGATTTATACTGTTTCACATTTTCAAAGCACGTATTCACTTCCCAGAAGTAACACATCGTAAAAAGGCAACTTGTGTAACAAATGTTTCTTTAATTGAAACTTGCTTTCAAGTGAACTTATCAACAGTCTGCTCTTCCTCACTGCATTAAATCTCAGCCAGCTGAGCTCCAGGGTGAAACTATAGACGGAGCATTATTAAAAACGGTGGTGGGTGGGCGGGCGTGCGGGGGGGCGATATTAACGTAGCTGATTATAACAGCGGGCGGTCTCTCATACACGCACATACATATTAAGTGCTCGGGGAGCCACTGTAGCTTATAGAATATGCATAATCTCAAGTCATCAAGAGCAGAGTGGAGCAGATTGCAGGGTGAGGATTCGTTTGCAGCTGATGGAAGTTAACTTTGTTCAAGCCAAATGAGTTCAACTACCTAAAACTTTAACTTTCCAAGACAAAGTAAGGAGGATCACCATGTTTACCACTCAACCAAATCTGCAACGTTCCTCTTTAACGAAGCTAAAAGTGAATAATAATAACCTTTAGGGGTGTTTGCCAACGCAACATGTTGTAGTGTGAAGGCTGCATGTCATGCAGACTCACACGTTAGCTAGTACAACATATAAATATATATAGACTTATAAATAATACTGGCTCTTACTACAGCAGCCTCGTTATCTTTCAGTGAATCGTTCTGCGAGAGGTCGATGAGAGGATCATTTCTGGTAACTCAACATGGAGCTGGAGGCAGCAGCCGGTTAGCTTAGCTTCAAATAAAGTCTAGGTGTTTCCAGTCTTTGTGCTACGGTAGGCTAAGCTAACTGTCTCTACTACTGTATGAGGGTGGTATCAGTCTTCTCATCAAACACATTCCTCTGGAGCTCAGACCATCGCTGGTGATGAAAATAAGACATCCTGTTTCCTCAGCTCCACCTGTACGACATAGAGAGCGGCGTGAAGGCCACGGTGCTGAGTTTCTGCTCCTACGTTCAGTGGGTGCCCGGCAGTGATGTGGTGGTCGCCCAAAACAGGGGAAACCTCTGCATCTGGTACAGCATCGACAGCCCGGAGAGCATCACCATGTTCCCGGTCAAGGTGAGGCTGTGTTCTGTTTGTACGTGTGAGTAAAGGAGAGTACAGGTCACATGATCACACGATCATGGATGGATGTGTGTCACAGTTAAACAGGCCTCTTGTTGGCCTCTTGCATCTTTTCACTTGAGCCGTGTGTGAAGCGCAGGTTCTATAGAAACTCTGTAGCCTCCACGCCCACGTTGAAAACAACCCCGATGACATCACAGCGACGTCATCAGGGGTGTTTTGTCAGGCGCCGTCAGAAGCACAGAAGGAGTTCCCCTTCAAATTAAAGGGTTAATTGTGTGGTTAACATTAGAAAACTGCACTTAAAGTTTTTAAAGTAAAAGTATCAATGCAGAAAGGGCTCATGTAATTTATATTATTATATGTTATGTAATTTGATTATTATTGCATTAATGTTTAAGTCGTCAAGGTGGATCATATTTTCTAAGCTGATCATAATTCTCTGTAAAGTAAAGTACAGTATTTCCCTCGTTTCCCTCTGAACTGTAATGTAGTAACATGAAATGGAACATGTTTCCACTGCACCACCACGACGTCTCTCTCGTGTTCAGGTTTTGTGTCTCCTTCTCGTTGTTAGGGAGACATTGTGGACCTGGAAAGGACCGATGGGAAGACCGACGTGATCGTGACGGAGGGTGTCAACACTGTGACGTACACACTGGACGAGGGCCTCATTGAGTTCGGGACTGCTGTTGATGACGGGGATTATGACAGGTAGGTTTGGACTCAGAAATCCGCCCATCGCGGTCATTACTGTCAAGATGAACATCCGTCCGGCCTCAGAGCTGGTCGCTGCTCTTCTGGGTCCGAGTCCCAGTGACAGCAGGGCGAGCACAACAGGCCAGATGTCCTTTTATGCAGCAGCTTCCTCCAGCTCTTCTCGAGGGTCTCCTCAGAGCTCCCAGGCCAGCTGGGAGAGATCCTCTCCTCAGTGTGTCGTGATTCCAGCACCTTCAGCATGACGCCTCGCTGTAGCTGACCTCTCTCCGTGTGGAGGAGCAACAGCTGAACTCTCCACTGGAGCCCTGCTGAACTCCAGATTCCTAAACAGAAAGGCCTTAGACGATATTAGAAAGTCTTACATTGAGTTGGAACAAGTCTTATATGTTTTCTTGTTGCTTCACACTTCACTGTGACCTCCAGTATTCACACAAGTCTGCTGCCGCGCTGTAGTTTTAGTTTGCTGCACAACTCTCGCTGCATGTCACACTGCAACACAACATTACTGGTGAAACTGTCTGTTCTGTCGTACATCGCTTCATGGCCTGTCATGACTCAGCCTGTGTGTGTGTGTGTGTGTGTGTGTGTGTGTGTGTGTGTGTGTGTGTGTGTGTGTGTGTGTGTGTGTGTGTGTGTGTGTGTGTGTGTGTGTGT
>JAVQJD010073572.1:0-13034 GCA_036023655.1 Nannoperca australis | reverse complement strand
GTGTGTGTGTGTGTGTGTGTGTGTGTGTGTGTGTGTGTGTGTGTGTGTGTGTGTGTGTGTGTGTGTGTGTGTGTGTGTACCGATGCCAGACGTCCTCCATTAGTCTGCTGAAACTGACTCTGTCACACAAGTTGGGCCCACATCCAGCCTCTGGAGGACCAGATATTATTCATGACAGACAATCGAAGGACTGAGCAGCAGATAAAGGAAATAATGAAATGTGGGCCTCATAGTCTGAGGAGTGATGTAGGAAGGTGTAGAAGTGGGAGAAGGATGGAAAGAATGCACAGACAGGACAGAGGAACAAGTGAGTGGACGGAGAAGGAAACAAAGGAGGAAATGAACAAACAAACAAAGGAGGAACAAATACACATGCTGGAATTTAAACATGGTAATAAACGATGAAATGAACAAAGGAGGAGAAGAAGGAAGAGATAACGAATGGAGCAGTTGTTTAGCCTAGCTTAGCACAAAGACTGGAAGCGGGGGGAAACTGCTAGCCTAGCTGCATCAGAAGCAGCTAAATACGTGGATAAAAGTTTTCATCCAACTGCAGCAAAACTTCCACAAAGTGTTGACATGAGAACAGCAGGTGGTGCTCAAACCATGGGAACCACCACACACACACACACACTCACACTCTCACTCACTCACTCACACTCTCACTCACACACACACACACACACACACACTCTCACACACACTCACTCACTCACTCACTCACTCACTCACTCACTCACTCACTCACTCACACACAGTCTAGCTTTAGCCTTGCATCCTCCCCTCTTCTTCTGTGTTCTGCCAATCTCCACACAGTTAGTTAGGACTTGTTTGCTTCTTTATTTACTCTGAATCACTTTTAATCTGCCTCAGCTACATTTTGTTGTGCTTCAGTCTTTGTTTGTTTGTAATAACTGTGTCATTGGCATCAAACGACGTGGCACAGCTGGTGTGTGCCACACATCAGATTCAAAACTAAGTTTCATCTTAACATATATATATTTTTAAAACATGCTAAATCTGTGCTCCTTTCACCAAAATGTAGGCCCAGCTAGATGTTCAACATTTTTGGAGGTACTCGGATTTGTGTCTTTGCAAGAATGAGATGAGAATATTGAGGCCACTCACGTCTGCGTGGTCAGTGCGCAGCCAGAACCAGGAAGCAGTTAGCATATCTTAGCATAACGTAAGGGAAAACTGCTCCGCTGGCTCGGTCCAAAGTTCAAAATAACTACCCACACCTCCAAAGCTCTGCAACATATTGTACATTGTTGGTTAATTCAAATAATATTGAAATGTAAACAAAATCAATACTTAGAAGTATATAAAATGAAACTCTGAATAAAAATCAAAACTATACAAGAGCAATTCAACTCTAAATATGTCACATTGTGTAACTAACACAGCTAAGCTATGGCTAGCCACATCCGGATTCCTGCAAACTTAACACACATACATGAGATTAATCAAGATTTCATATATTCCTTTCCTTTTCAGAAAGGAAGCAATATGGCTTTTTTTAAAGAAGTTTAAATTGTGCTTCAAATATATTTTCCTTTATATTGGGAGTCCGTCAACATCTAACATCATTTTTAAAATGTGTGTTTGCACAGACCCCAGAGTGGTTGGACAGTGACTCCTGTCAGAAGTGTGAGCAGCCTTTCTTCTGGAACTTCAAACAGATGTGGGACAGTAAGAAGATCGGCCTACGACAGGTACTGTACAGTCCCATCCCCAGTGTTATTTGGATTTGATTTCACTTCGATATAAAACGTTCTATAATTATAAATCATCAGACACAAAAACTAACAGTTTCACAGTTTAGATGTAGATTCAGTGATCAGTAGCTCCACCACACCCTGAATACATACCAACTTTCCAGGAAACACACATTCCTGCTACACAACAGCCAGCGAACGTCCTGCAGCTGTTTTATTGTCTCATTCTCAGGAACAGCTTTATGTTGTGGTTTTCACTTCAACTGTGTGTGTGTGTGTTTGAGAGAGAGAGCGAGAGAGTTACAGTAATAGCCTTTTCTTTTGACTGCACAGCAATCTTCAGGGACCAAACACAACACACTGTTATGTTTGAGTCTTTGTTTCTGTTTCATTTGCTCTGTTGGATGAGGATGGCACCAATAAAGCAGCACTGAAAGCAGTACACAACTCATAATGTAGAATTTCCATGTACAGTTAGTAGAAAGTAATACTATGAGTCATCTTTGTATTGCTATGTCAGTTGAGAATTAGAAACAAACACAAATAAACAGGAATATAACAAGATCGTTCACAAGTATTAAAACTAGTCCAGTATTGGGGCGGTGCCATTTGGAACTTTACTTAACTAAATCCTGAAGGACTTGGGACTTCACTTGGACTTCCACGTTTTCACTTGACTTGATATCCTACCCAATCCCAAAGATGAAAAAATATGTAATTAAAGAAAAGGTGTGTAATAATTTCACTTTCTTGACATGAAATATACTTTGATCATGTTGCACAACACTGCACTGTATTTACATCACTACACAGAAATGACAAATGACTGCAATTGTATCAAAGGAATAACACACCAAGGTATGCCTGATCTGTTTGCTTTGAAACGTTATAAAGTTTGTTTGAAAGTCATAAATAGACTGTTTACTCTACCAACTGTTAGTGAATTTGGGGAAGAGTTCATAATGACTTGTTTAGGACTTGAAACATGAAGTTTTGGACTTGGACGTAATTTAGGACTTGTTGGTCTTGACTTGGGACTAGTCTCAGGACTTCATAGAGCTTTTCCTGGTAAGAAATGAGACTGTTGCTGATTAAAGCTGACATGTTGAAGTCCTCCTGTGTTCCTCAGCACCACTGTAGGAAGTGCGGCCAAGCGGTGTGTGGCAAATGTTCGTCCAAACGCTCCACCATCCCACTCATGGGCTTCGAATTCGAGGTGCGTGTGTGTGACAGCTGCCACGAGTCCATCACTGACGAGGAGTGAGTTACAATCAGCCTCTGTTGTCGTCATATACTGACCCTTTGTGCTCTCAGCTTTCTGACACAGTAAAGTAACCGGCGCTTCCCTTGTGTCTTCTAGTCGAGCTCCCACAGCCACCTTCCATGACAGCAAGCACAGCATTGTTTACATGCACTACGAGCCCACCACTGGAAATCTGCTCACCTCTGGCACCGACAAGATTATCAAGGTCTGGATGGGAACAAACAGTATCTGTTGTATTCGTGGGTGTCAGATAAGACATGCAAGCACACAGTAACATTTGGTGTTGTCCAGTTTTTCCTGTCTTCTTTAGCATTTTAAGGCTGGATTAAGCTGCTGGATTAAGCTACAGTGAACTGGTGTTACTAGGGCCTTTGGGGCCCCTGAGAGTCTGGTGCTGGTTATTTCACTACATATTATATATCAGTCATTTGGTTCATCAGATTCTTCCATGATCACAGCTACAGGCAGAACAATATTTCACTAATGTGACCATGGCCATGCTAGCCTAAAATAACTTGAGTGTCAGATCCAAACAGACTTGTATCTTACAAACCATAACGAAGGAAATCTGTCTCCATTTTTGCAGACATAGATAGTCATGGTTTCATTTTTCTCAGAAAACATCAGCTGGAATGTGTCTTTAATGGTTATTCCAAACTGACAAACAAACTGACAAACTTGTGTCTTGTGTTCATCTGCAGCTTTGGGACATGAGTCCTGTGGTGTCCTGAGGTCTGCGGGTGACCAGCAGTCAGCAGGAAGCAATGTTCATCAAACTGTGATGGCGGCACTTGGAAGAGAAAGACAGAAGCATTTTCAACAATATCGATGTTGTCTGGATAATATTTAACAGTTATTCAACAACAAGCAATGGCTGTTGCACATTCACAGTGAGGACACTGCAGGCCAGTGAAGCCTGGGAACAGGACCGGCCTTGGTTGACACAAGGTTACAGACGGTTGTGAGTGTTTGTTTGTGTGAAGGGCGCTGTTGGGTGGGTGATCTCTCTGTGTATATGTGTCTGTCCTATATGTGTGTGGGAGGGTTTGAGGCTTTTGACTTTGTAAGGAATTGACACACCTTACTTAATTTTCATGCATTCCTGCCAATTTCATACTGGAAACTCATGAAACAGTAAGTGAAACATTTCTTCACTGTGTCTGTGGGTACAGGCAAACACACACTGAACATACTTTTTGATGTGAAGCACGTCATGTAACTGGACTATAACTCACTCACAAACTCATTCATTCATGTTTAGCAGGCTGTAGATTTTCCACAAGAGGACATTTTTTGATCATCATCAGCCCAGTTCTATATCTGCCAACCTGCACCACCTACAGGAAAGAAAAGTAACAGCAGCAGCAGTTTAGACCATCAAATGCTGACATGTTGATGTTGCCCCCTACAGGCAAAGAATGTAACAGTCAACACTTATGCCACCTGCAGGCAGCAAGTGTTTTAGCAGTATTTTTTAATCCTGTATGCTATTACAAAATAACAGGTAAAGGTGTAACATAAATAAGTTGCACTGATTGCGTTTCAGCTTGTTATTGTAAAACACCAAATGTTAATTAATGACAAAACCGTTTCATCTCAAAGTCCACTTACTCGTTTGTCCCACAGCTTTCAACTGTAGCACGTTTGTTCGGAGTTTGCTCACACAAATGTAGCTATTCACAAAAAACTGCAGTTGTGACTCGATGCCTGCAGGTGGCACTGGTGTCAACACTGCAGAAGCTCTTGCAAGCCTTGTTTGCAGATGATGCTCATGAGCATATCGTCTGCATATGTGCTACTTTTCTTGCTGATGGGCGGCACAGGTTGGACTGAAACTACAGGTCTGACACAGTTGCAGTAGTGTGATATCGGCTGATCCTGATTGTAGGTGCTTCACATCACTCACACTGAGTTCTTATTATCATGGTCAAGAGGGAAAGAAATCATGTAATTTCTGAATATCATTTGATAACATTTCCCAACACATTGGGAATAATAGTTCTCCAACCATGTGACACTTAGGAAACTGTTCATGTAAGCCTTTTACTTGAGTCTGTATTTTGGCTGCTGTACCTCACATCATCCATTAGAAGAGAGCGTTTGAGACGAGGTAGGGAAGCTTTTTTAAACTGCAAACTCCAAACTGCATGGCATCTGAGTATCCACGTAGGTTTTCTTATCTCAAGTATGTGTGGATGTTTGGCTCCTCGACCAAATGACCTCGCTCCTAGAAGCTACTAAAGTTGAGTCCACTGAGTGTTTCAGAAAAACTGGATATCAAGCAAACTCTTAACCTCGTGATTACAAAGTCATGCTCTGCAGCGAAACAATGTTCAGACCCACAGAACTTAATCTCAAATTCTAGCAGAGATTCTAATGTTTCCAGAGACACAACACATGTCAGGGGAAATGGGGGGGGAAGTTTGGGAAATGTGTATAAACTGATTCCATTTGATGTAAAGTTGCATCTTCATATGAAATGTAACTGTGATACTGTCAAACTCTGGGGGAAACTTTTTTTCTCTCTACAGTTTAAAGATCTAAGTGAAAAATCTAAATTTGAAGAGGTTAGGCCACAACAGAGGACAATGATTTTATCATAACCCTTATCATGATGCTGTTAAGTACACACAGTTTTGGCCTAAATCCACTCAAATGCAGAGTACACCTGTCAGGTTTTGTAATCTGTAAGTTATCAAATCAGAGCGCTTGCTGATCTTTGTATGTTCTCCACTGCTGGCTGTTTTATGAGATTATTTATTATTCTAAGTGTGGTCTTAATGTTTCTAACAAGCAAACGCACGTATCAAGCTTATCAATGCCAGCATATACTGTACATACATGTACCAGGACTGAAAGGAAACTAATGAACTTGATTTTGTTTTCTTACTTTTTTTTTCTTTGTCACTATACTGAATTCTGGCTTTTATGTCAATGCACTGGAATCAAGAAGCAAAAATACGTCACAAATCGCTGCTGTGAGGAGAAAATCTGAATTTTATTTTGTGATTGTTATGTTTATGCTTTAATGATCAGACGGTAACTAAGTTGAATTCTTCTAATGTTCATATTTCGCTTAATATTTTCCAAAGAAAGTAGATTAGATTGAAAATAAAACAACATCCAACAGTAGAGAAATAAGAAATTGGAGGCTTGACTGTACAGTGTGTCTACAGCTACCTGTAAAGGTACATTTACAGCAGCTTATGAATGTGAGCGTGTGGGTTCTAAGACCTTAAAGGGCCGGTTCCAGTGTTTTTCTGACGTTCCAACTCTTCAGCTACATATAAGCATGTATATTTCATCTTTTTTGCAGACCAGTTTCAAATGCATGGTGTACATTTTATGTTTTTGGATGTATTTTTCCAATCTTTCCAAGAAGCTGTTGGTTTCCAGGTAATTGATTGCCACTCAGTACTGAAATTAATGTAAAACTGCCTTGAATCATAATAAAAAACAATTCACCCAAAAAACTAAAACACAATGGCTTGTTTTGCTAAATAGAAACCTGTGATCATATAAAGCACATGTAATTTTAACGGGCAGAAATGTGCAAAATCACTGGTGTCCTTGAAATGTAAAATCCTCAGACTATACAGGAGATACAGTTATTAGATAAACAATACCTAAACTTTAGCTATAGTCAAAATGAATAGCAGATCAAATTCATCAGAGGCCAGCGGTCTATTTTTCTGTTGCGGGAAAGATACCAGAAGTTGTTGTGTTTGAGTGTGTCCGTTAATGTAACCATGTATATATAAATGACATATTAAAAAAGCATGTTCGCCTGCTCGACTACATTTGAGTGTTTTGTTGTCTTGTTTATCAGATCACACTGACTGACAGATCTGTACAGAATTAAAACTGCAGGGCAGCTTATTTTTTTAGATTTTCCTCTGCAGCTGTTAGTTCCATGCTTCATATTTGTTGTGTCTGCTGAGTTTTTGTGCCCTCACATTCTTCTTCAAAGCTACCTTTTTTAAAAGCTAACATGTCAGGCAACTTTTACTTGAAGCTATAAAGACTTCAACCTATGAAGACAGCTTTACAGTTTAGATTGTGGAGAAAAAGTCACAATCAGAATTCACCCTTATTGTTGTGGCTCTTAACACTGTCCAGCAAGAGTTTAAAAGCATAATTAGTCTCAAAGCTAGTGACTAGGAAAACAGAAAAATGAAATACAAGTGATGTTGTTTGGAGTGCATCCTCCATAAACAGAAAGTAGGTAAGTGTATTCAAGATTGTTATGAATTGGCATCCAAATAGTCTTCAGTTCCAAAACTGTCCAACCAAAATACACGTAGCCATCTTTTGTTTCATAAACAGTCAGCAACTAATAATTGCTTTAGCAAATGTATCTCAAACTGTCAAAAATCTTGACAAATGATTATTATTATATATATATTATTATGAGTTATTAGACCAGAGTGATCAAAGTAAAGCAGCAAACCCTCACTTTTGAGCAGCTGGATCCAGATGTTTTCTGATGTATTTCTACTTCAGAAAGTTTTTATTGAATAATTTTCTTTCACTTGAGGTAATCAGTTTAACTTATTTGCCAGTGTTACCAACTATTGAACCTTCAGTATTGGACTAAACTGTCTTCATGATGAGAATATTTATATACATCAGTAAAACATGAAAATGAAAATTACATTTTCATTTAATATGATCCTGAATAATATTAAGACTTTTGTGTTACATTTACATTAAAGCTTTAGTGATCGAGCCGTAGGCTTTATTAATACAGTATGCAGAATTTTATATTAGGTATATTTAAAGAAACACATTTAGATTTTTCTTGGGTGTAGTTTTGATCAACCTTGAAGAATAAAAAACTATTCATTTCTATAAACATTTTTTAAATGTCAGTCAAAAATGTAAAAAGAAAGAGGGCATTGAATAAGAAAACATGATAATGTAAACATGAAAAATTTGTAGTATTTGTTTTTGCAAGACAAGTGCTTTCACAGAGATATTAAGGTTTGAACTTGAGGGCGAACTCCTCCAGCATGGCCAGAAGCTTCTCCTCCTCCTGTGGTGTGGACCTGGAGGAGGCCAGCGGCAGGTGTGTCGCCACCGCTTTGCGATCTGGAAGAAGATTTATGGAAATATATGAGACAGCAGGAGAGACACTGAACCACGTGTTATGCATGATGCTGATGCTGACATTCAGGGAGTTGATTACAGAAATCCGGATCAATTTAAATTTCAAAGTGTATCGTAGAAACACGAACAATGAGGCATCAACCCTGATTACAGAATCAATCATCATAATTATGCCCGTCACTCTCCTCCCTTCACAAGAAGCCTTCATTTGTTCTGTGCTTAGATATCAGTTCTTGTATAATATTATATAATAAGTCTGCTTTTGACACACCCATAGTGAGAAATCCAAGTCCCCATCAGGACCCAGTCTCTTATAAATAACTCACGTATGATGCAGTAAAGTATATTTACTCAACTACTACATTTAAAGACAATTTAGACATCCAGCAGATATGAAGTAACATTATCCTGCTGTTGAATGTGAGTTTCACTCTTTATAGCTAATAGAGGCTTAAATGCTCCATAGAGCTACAGAGTTGCCCATTCTCACAGCATTATTGTACCTTGAGTTACTCTTTGACCCCCACCTCCACTGTCAAGATGAACAAAAGCAACAATGGCAAACAGGTTTCACAAAGCTCGAGAGAGAGAGTGAATGACATTTGTTTCTGACCCTGGAAGAATTGTCCGCTCGGCTGCTTTATGGCGGCCGCAGACACGGCGAGCCAAACCGCAGTGTCAGCCCCCATGGCCTCCGTCCTCAGTTTGGACTGCATCTTAGCGTGGAATGACGGCATGGAAGTCTGGACAGCTACAGAGAGAAAAACAATAGCGCAGATCACAGAGGGAACGTGTTCTGTCACACGAGGGTGTTATAATTCCCATATTTTAGTGTCAAGTGAATACAAGGAAAAGCTGCTTGGTGTTACGGCTCCGTTTTGGTTACCTGGTGTGTCTGCCCAGCCAGGGTGCATGGAGGAGAAGTGGATCTCTTTGTGCTGAGAAGCCCATCTCTCTGTCAAAGTCACCTGCTGCCTCTGTCAAAATGGCAACACAAAAACACTTCAATAAACATGCCACAATAATTTCTGTTCAGCTCTCTGGTGTACAGTGAACCAGTCTTATTTACTTTGTTCTGAGCGTAGGCCATGGTGCCATCGAACGTCCCCTTCTCAAACTGGAGGTCGTCCACGTTCAGCTTCTGCGTGAGCATGCCGCCTGATGACACGGTGACCTAGGAAGAAGAGGCAGTGGCAAATATTTATTTTTACTTCTAATAAAGCACAAGATTTACATTCAGTGTGCGTCTGCCTGTTCATAGAGGCCTGACAATAAAAGCAGCTTTAACTTTCCAAAACCATTTGCACGTGATATTGTTTGACACGATTAGTGTTTTCTTCAGCCGAAATTCAACCCACCACTCTGGAGTCTTCGACCTTCTTCAGCGCAGGCATCAATGCGGTGGTGAGGATGTATGTACCTGAAAACAAAGGTTGCACAGAAGGTAGTTCAGCATCACATCTGTACTTGTCTGCTATAAACGGAGAATCCAAACTCAACCATGTTTGACTGCAGAGTATCACATTTTAATCACAATGTTCTTGTTCGAACATTTACACTGACATTTAAAAACGTTGGCTTCCTTTGTCATAAGAAAAAGAGAGTTTTGTAAAAAAACATGTTGGTTGGGTTCCCACCTTTGTCTTATACTCAGAATATAATGAAGACCTAAAAAACGATTGTCCTAAAATGTTCTAAAACCTCACAGCGACAGCTTCACACAGTAATTGCAGTACGTTGAGAATTGAGGCTGAAATATGCTGAGATTTCAGATTGTAAATCAAACTTGAAAAGCTGTAGTGCAGCTTTTATTCTGAAGTCTAACTGTCCTTACTTCTAGTTCTATTTTGTAATTTTTTATTTTGAACAAGACGTTTCACAAAGTAAGTATTTTTTTAAAGCATTGTTTTACAATCTGTACCGAAACTCAATCACATTGGAACTAGTATTCACATATTTTACCGAGTGTATTTGTGGCAAAGTTCTTCTCCAAACCCTCCTCAGTTAGCTCTCTCTGGTTGACCATACAGCCTGCATTGTTAATCTGGTGAACACAACAGGTGATTGAGTTACTACACAAACCAGTGTGCGCCTCACAGGTGAACCAACACATATCTACGCACCACCTACCAGTACGTGTACAGTGTTTCTTTGTAAGAAGATCTGGGCGAACTCCCACACTTGTCTCGCGCTGGACATGTCAACGATGTGGATGTGCACGTTCTGGGAATCAACAAGAAATATGAATACTGTCAGAACCTCTTTTCCTTAAGAAGAATACAGAAGAGGAGGGATTTTGAAATAATACACTTTGTTAATAATAGCAATTGTAATTTAATGTCTTGACCTGTTGCTATTTTTAGAGCTTTGTTTGTATTAAAGCATTGTTGCTTTGGACAAAAGTGCCATATGAATGTAATGTTTTGAGTCACAGTCGTCCACGAGCAGAGGTTTAGTTTATTTTTTCATAGCTCAAATCTCACATTTGCCTCAGAGGGCCTCACAATCAGAACAACCTATAGCACCCTGTAACCTTTGACCCTTGATTCAGATACAGATATGGAAAAAAAGTAGCAGCACGCAACAGATTTCTCACCTGATTTTTACTCCGTTCAACAATTTCATCTTTGGCTGCTTCTGCTCGCCCCTTGTTTCGACACACCATGTGAATGGTTCCTCCTGAATACTCAGAAATAAACCATGTCAGTGGACAAGCCAGGGAGGAATCTGATGGTGTCAATCAATTAATCAAACTTTACTGGGAAACTGCAAATGACAAGACAGAAATATAAAGAGTAAAACAATTGGCGACAACAGCACACAACAATTACAAGAATAGATCAAAAACAATAAATCATATAATAGCCATAACATCTGATGATAAGCCAGGCTGCAAAGGCTTCATGGTTCATACATTGAAGGCAAGTATGTCGGTGCCACACCTTGCAGCTCTTACAAACTAGTCGAAGTGTTCCCCTGTTGTCTCTGTACCAACGAGCCAAGGGGGGGACGAGAACAGAGATAACTGACTTTTGTTAACTGTCGACAATTCAAACACTCACCTCTGTTGGCTATTTCCTGTGCTGTGGCCTTTCCTATCCCGCTGTTGGCCCCTGTTATCACGAAGGACCTCCCATTCAGGTTTACATCCAGATCTGCTGGGGTAAAATGCTTCGCTGCAGCTTCATAGCCACTTCTGTTAAGGTCAACCAGCAGTGCAATAAATACACTACACATACACTGGCACCAAAGTTACCACAGGCAGAAATGTCAAACACTGATACACTGACTTTCAGTGATAACTAATCAATTGTAAATTGAACATCTCATGTTAGTCAGATAAAGTGTAAGGAACATCTCTATTTTCATTTTATAGACCAGTTGCAGCCCTGGACACACAGTATTGTGAAACCAATGCTAGTTTAATAGTAACTGTAACATAATGTACAACAATACAATGGCGGGACATTATCACTAACAAAGCAACTGTAGTTTAAGCCTCTCTGGAGGCAGCTCACAAGATCAAGGCGGGTTAGGTAAATGTTGCGCAAAACATAAAAACGACAAGAGATGACTTTACATTGCAAAGTCTCAGTAGATCTCCACTCACTTTGTATATTCCTGGAGCCCTTTCACGAACCAAACCGCATTCCTGTAAATCGACATTTTGAACACAGGTGTGCCTTCTCAGTTTATCTACAAAACGTGTTCTGTTGAAAACGGTAGAATGAAGACAAGCCAACGTTGTCGTTTCATAAGAGCGACTGGCGGTGGTTATGTAGTAAGATGGGCGGGGAGTCACGTTATTACCAACGGAAGTACATTTCAAATAACAGTCTAGCGCCCCTGATGGAAATCTACGATTATTACTGTCTGTAAACACAGCAGACGAGACCTTTGAGTTTAACTAAGGAAGCAAGAACAACATATAAATAAATGACATATCTATATATCTAGCAATTCAAGTGGTTTACCACTGAATAGTAAATAGTTTTATGTTTCTTTGCAGTCACATAGTTGTCAGGATGGCCGAGTGGTCTAAGGCGCCAGACTCAAGGTGAATCCTTCCCAAAACGGGCTTTCTGGTCTCCGAATGGAGGCGTGGGTTCGAATCCCACTTCTGACACAAACTTTTTATTCACCAGATCCTGTTGATATATTTCAATCTTTCAGTCGTCACCGTTAGTTAGAACATTTCACAAAAACACTGTCATAATTAGTATCATGGGATAAAGTTGATGCAGAATTGCAATTTATTCCTCATAACTGTGTCAACAATATACAATCTAACCGCCTACATTTATTGAACATGTGTTACAATTGCATTAAATGTGGCTTTTTGTAAGGTATTTAAATGTTTGGACCCACAAAAAAACTGGATATATTCAAAGAAAACCAAAGCCCACCAAAAGCAAACATGTAGCTGCCAGAGCTCTGACATTTAATTTCATCACAGTTTTCCAATAGATGCATAATAAGACATGAGTTTTCCAAACACTATATCCCCAATACTCATCAATGCAATAGGAATTAAGAGATTGAGTGGAGCTATCAATAATCAGTCTACTTTTCTTATAAACAAAGAATCCCATGTAAAGACCAAAATCAACAAGGAATTGATCCTTCTAACAAGTATTTTCTGTGTATCATAGATTGATAAAGCAATTAATGTGCTGGTAGTTGGACCTTCATTTTTGGCCATAAATGATTAAAAACACATCAGTGAGCCAAAGCGTTGACTGGGTGACTTGGTCTTTCTTTACCGTGAACACACACACACACACACACACACACACACTGTAGTCTTGAGTTTATATCCTAGTTGTGAAAGAACTCTGATCTTTTTATTTAAGTAAGTAAAAGTCACATTACCACAGTGTAAAAATACTCTGTTACAAGTTAAAGTCCTGCATTGAAAATCTTAACCGTAACATAAGTTACAA